>NAGG01001371.1:0-10848 GCA_003031705.1 Calonectria naviculata
CCCCCCACCCTCGGCGACTTCGGGTTTGCGAATTCGAACCCACGACGTTGATACGCTGTTCCGTACCCGTCTGTCGGCTCGCTACGCGTATCCCATCGTAATCACGATGCCGCGACATGCAGATTTTCTTGGCACACCTGGCTGGATGCAGATTAACGTGCATGACGCGTCGTTCGATTGGGGCTGTGACAAAAAGGGTCTGCCCATGGGAAACTCGGGGGGATGAATGGGCTCCTCGTAGCCGTTTTTGTTTCGTCGTGTCTCCATCATGAAGCCCTAGCACTATCCGTGATTGGGCGCGCCGGACTTGTGAAACGGATTCAAGTCGTAGCCGAGAACTTCACGAAGGTGTATCCAGGCGCCTTACGAAAGGGACATTTTCCGACATGTATATCCGGCCTAGCGAGTACTACTCGCGCCGTCCATTAGTCAAGCCAAGTCGGAAAATGAAGCTAAATATGAGGCTGAGGACCCAGACGAGAATAGACGGCGTCCCCACTCGGCGCGGCATGGGTACTTGTTTGAAATGATCAGTAAGCGTACCAAAAAGCAAAGGGACATTTGGGGAAATCGTGGCAGTGCTCTCTCGAACGTGTATCGGGCAATGGCAACGTGTATTGCCATCCGGAACATAGCATGCATGAGTTTAGCCTTAAAACTGGCCAGCTTCGCGACCAAACCGAAAAAGGTTCAGAGTACGACAGCTGACCAATGAAGTTGATTGAGGGTTTTATCTTATATACGGCACAGTCAATAAGGAATCAGACCCGCCTCGTAGTTTTTGAAACTCTAATCCACCCGCGGAGCTATCGTTTCAAGAGATTAGATCTTTCCCGCAAGTACGACAAGTGCCCGAACCTCTGTGCCGGCGATCAGCTGCCAAGACGCCACAACCTTGCCGGCTGGTTGGGTGTTGATAAGACTGGGGGCAGGGGTCTTTGGTCGTTCTCATCCACCCATCGTAAATATTCATCGTACAAGTTTGGTCCCAGGACGGGACATACGGGGACATTTCCCTCCGCGACTCCGGGGCCACACACATTTTGACAGCTCAATTAAGTTCGGCCAGTTTGAGCACATACTCTGGAGCGGAAATTGTTTCAGCGCCGCCCGCAGTTTTACGGCCCGCGGGGGTAGAGACGAGAGAAGAAACGTATCAAGACGACCCCGTCAGCTGACACTTACACGCTCCGTCACCACAAATAGCACTTTGCAGCGAAACCGGCTTCCATAACAGAGATGCATCGAAACGTGCCCAAACACCCTAAGATCATGGGGTTTTGTGCTACACATGGAGAAACGCGCCTCTCACTCGCTCTGCAGCACAATATGTAGACCCTTGATAATAGCTTGCCTAATCGGAGCCGAGTCTAAAATAGCCAAGAAATGAAACAGAGCAGGCCTATGGCACTAGTGTTTATACCGGTTTTGTTTGTATACACATGGTATACGCAAGAGCCAATAAGCAATCAAGAGTATGCAACGACACTCGTTGCTGTGAGACTGCAGACAAGGAACGATGGTTGCAGGCAAGTCGAACAAACAAGGGTATGTGGAATTTCCGATGAAAATGAGTGAGCTATTCTAAGAGTGGCTGTACGTGGCCTTTGGGGCGTAGATTGCGTGTTCTAGGTTAGGCAAGCAGCGGCTGACTGAGAACACGGCGCACCATGCCAGGCATGAACCAAGACAACTAAGAACAAATGGAGGAAGACCACACCGGTGCGTATTTAAAAATTGTTACACTACAATATCAATGTTTAGTTGAATATACCTATTGGGGTCTCTCTGATTATTGTCTATGGTATCCTAATGATTGTGATATTTTTGCTCTCTTGTGGAAAGGAACGACTTAGCGAGGTCATCCAACCAAATACTCGGTCAAGATGTACAAACATTCAGATTCTGTCGCATGATTTCTCTCGTCCCAAGTAATCGAATAGAGCCTAAAATCAATGCAAGATGAGAACCCTGTAGCCTTCTACGATGAAGATTACTTCCCAGCTAAGAGTAGCGCTCTAACACCCTACACAATACAATCCACCTAATCACAATCCAAAGACTGGGCTTCAACGATCCATCATCATATACAAACGTGACGCATCTGCAGAAAACAAATCCGTGTATAAATTCCACACGATATAACTCTACCAGAATTTTGAGTGGGCTGTGTTGTTCTGTTTTTGGAAAATGCATGCTCGCCCTTGAATCCTGACTGTACACTCTTAAAACCTGATGCGGACACAGAGTTGAGAGAGGTGCTAAAACTAGCTATATGTACAAGGAGATCAGAATCCGGAGAAATCAGCACTTGGTAATCTCGGGTAAAATTACATAGACGCCTATGGCAGCCGTATCTCACGATGAAGATGGTTTGGTACAAATGAATACAATCTCCATCACTGTTGGAGCGAAATTCTGTATTATGGGTATATTCGGTTCCTCTAATCGTCGAATCCCTCAAACTCATCGTCCTTTGCACGCTTAGCCTCCTCACGCTTGGCCTCCCTCTCAGCCGCCATTTTCGCCTGGTTTTGCCTCCGTACTTCCAGAATCAAGTCGTTCAGCTCCAGCTGCTTGACCTTCTCGTCATCCGTCATGTGTGTCATCTTCTCCGCCTCACGCTTCTTGCGACGCTTCTCCCGGCGCTCGACTCGTTCGCCCTCCTTCTCAATCTTGTTGCTCCAAGCCTCGTTGTTCTTCCTCTTGCGCTTGGACTCCTCTGCCTTGGCGGCAGTCTCTCCCGACCTTTCGGCCTCGAGTGCCGCCTTTCTGGCCTGCTCGCGAGCCTTTTCCTTGTAGGCAAACGTATCCCAGTCCATCTCTTGTCCAAGGCTCTTGTCGCCAGTCCAGCTTTTCAGCTCGGGCATTCGGGGCATTCGCAAAAGACCCCAAGCATGGCCAAGATCGGCCCAGTCCAAATCCGCAGCTCTAAAGATGGAGGTGGCTTGATGTGCGCCGTAGCTTCGAGCCCAGCTCACAAATGCCTTTTGAGCCTTATCAAAGAGGGCTCGGTCTTCTCGAACCAGCTCGCGAATCTTTCGTGTTGCCTCGACTGCATCCTCATCAGATATCTCGACGGCTGGCTTTTGTAGAGGAATAATGGGAGTTTTTCGGATTTCCAAAAATCGCACATAGTCCTCCTCTCGTCCCGGGTGCAGCATCACCACTGCCAGACCCTTTCGGCCAGCACGTCCAGCACGTCCACTGCGGTGAATGAAAACCTTGGGGTCCGATGGGGCATCGATCTGCACCACGAGATCAACCTGGGGGATATCCAAACCACGGGCTGCAAGATCGGTCGTCAGGAGAATGGTTGGGGAGACGGATGTGAGGAATCGGTTAAAGTTCTTTTCTCGGACCTTGGCTGGGTGTTTACCGTGAAGGGGTACTAGCGAAAATTCTTCGGGCAAGAGTTGTGGGAGGACGTGTTGAAAGTAATCCACAGCAGCGCATGTCGAAAGAAACACGATACTTCTCTGGGGTTTAATTGGTAGTCGGTCCAAGAGCTGAGCAAGTGCTGGAAGCTTATGACTTGCGGGCTGGATCATGTATGTCATCTGAAGACTGGCAGGGGTTTTTCTGTCTTCAAGGATACCGCCATCCTTCATCTTGACCTTGACCTCGATCTTGACGGGATTTCTTAGACCAACTCGGATAATCTCACCGACTGCTTCGCTGACACTGGCGCTAAATAGACCAGTACGGCGCTGCTTGGGCAGGTAAGACAGAATTTTTTGCAGATCTGGCTTGAAACCAAGGTCGAGTAGGCGATCGGCTTCATCGAGCACCAGAACCTCAAAAGAGGACTGTGGGCAGTGGACATGAGGCGAAGACAGAAGCTCCACAAGTCGTCCTGGGGACGAAATGAGAACATTTGGGCTGTGTCTGAGGAAGAAGCTGAGATCCTGGGCGGGAGTCGTGGTGCCACCGACTAACAATTGAGGTACAATGGCGGGTTCGGTCGTGGCTGGGCGTTTCTCGTCTTCCTTCAGATGCGGTAGGACCTCGGCCGACGGGGGGTGGAATTGCAGAAGGGAGAGAAGGACAGTGTGAATCTGGGCGGCAAGCTCTCGGGTGGGAGAGACGATGATGGCAGCAACATGGTGCTTCTTGGTGGGCTCGCTGAATCGCAAAAGTTTTTGGACGAGAGGGATGAGAAATGTGAGTGTCTTGCCACTACCTGTGACGGCCTAGAAGGAGTTTACGGTTAGAATTATGGCATAATCTTGGTCGCAATTGAACATACTTCAACTACCACATCCTTGTTTCCCATGAAATGCGGGATAGTGGCGGCCTGGACGGGCGTCATCTGGGTGAAGCCCATGGTCGAGACGGCGTCGAGCACCCATTCTGAGAGTGGAGGGCTGAGCGAATCCCAGGCGCGGGGATTGCGCTTCTTTTCGACTTTTCCTGGAGCCATGACGAAACCAACGAGAGTCACAGGGAGCAATTTCGCAGCTCTATCCTGTCCTTGCAGCTCTACGGAATTATCATGGATGGGCCTCAATCATGGCGATGCTCTCGCGAAACATTTGAAATTTTTATCTTATCAGTACGAGTGGATACACATATGTGGCGTAGTAGATGTGGCTGATGGGTGGGGAATGGTAGATGTGGCAACATGGGTGACTACAGTCTCGCCTTGTTTAATGGGCTGTGCGACATGGAGGGTGCGCGTAAAATCATGGCCAAAAGCCTGACGACACCTCACAGCGCGCCACCAAGAATAGTTCGCCAACTGAAATAAACAAATGGAATAAACGGGTATTAAATGATCTTGAAAAAAAAAGGACACTCTTTTGATTTCATTTATTCTGGTTGTATATAGAAGATCGCAAGTACTGTTGATCGTTTGGACTTTGGTGTTGGAGAACCACACGGAGAGTTCTTAATTGGGAGGTGACTGTTGTCACACTTTGGGCACCACATTTTAGTTTTGGACATGTTGCCAGTTGGGGTTAACTAGACGGCGCAGCAGGAGATTGGCTGATAAATGGGGACAGGCCCCTGGAGAGGGCGATTTCGATGCGATGTGACGTGATGGTGGATGGTTGCTTTTGTTTGGTATTGGAGCAACGGGTCAGGAGAGCTGAAGACCGGGGACTAGGCGGCCTGTCGCTGGCACCGTGAAAGAAAGCCATTTTACCATTAGGCAGTTCTGACAGGAGAGGGTGACATGAGCGAGGGGTTTGTTTGGGTCATGGTATCTGCTGTGTGTGCCGATGTTTCAGACCGGCAGATAGAAACCGCCAACTGGGGTTGCAACTCGACACCTTGATAACATCTGCCTCGGCTGGCCAAGTGACGACATCCATGTGTTTTCTCCCTCCCATATGATGATGGGCTCAGTCACATGCTAACAAGTAGCGGTGACCCACAGCGCACAAGTCTGGTGCTGGACTCCCCAGTGCTTGGGGTGGATCTCTAGCGCATAAAAGTCCGCAATGGAAGAGAGGGACGCCAAATGGCACTTGACTTGCCCGCTGTCCGGCTCCTCCCCGGACCCCTAGTAATGGAGTGAAAAAAAAAAAAACCAAACCGAGCTAGCACATTCCGTTGAGAAAGCCACTCCCATGACAGGAAACAGAAAAAAAAACTGCCCAAAACGTTCGAGTGTCACACGACTCTGACTTTTCGTCCGCCATACCAGGTCCCTTCTGCTGGCTCCCTCTCGTCCTGCCTGCTTACCTATACCTACATGCACCCTCGCTGCCCTGTTCACAAGTACACGCCGTCTACCTCCCGGTCCGCCTAGCCACTGCGCCCGATCCAGGTACTCCGGTCAGGCACGCCAAGTACCGGTACCCGGTCTCCCAATCTTACCGTGCCCATCCCCATCCCCTTCCCGTCCCCTTCCCGCGTCTCCATCGTCACGAATCGTCACAAGGCCGCACCATACTGTTACCGTATGTTGTCTTGTGCCAGCCGGAGCGCCAGTACCTGCCGCCCCTGCCACCATTCATCCCCCTACTATAACTCGTCTATCCCATCATGCAGCGGGGGATCAGACCTCCGCTGTATCCTTGTCAACCTTCAATCTGGATCCGATAGACGCCCTCGTCCGTCATCCTTCTCCGAACCCTCCGGAACCACGTAGCCCGTTGGTCGCGGCCACTACCGCTCCTACCACCTCGTCTACGTCCCCCACGAGCCGGGGTCCTCATATATCCCATCACCTCCCGCCGCAATCAAATAAGCTTCAACCACACGATCAATCCGACGCCGGTTTGCTTGTCGCAGGTTCGCCATCGGAGGAGCATAGCCACTTGAAGACCCTGCGCCGCCACACCCCAAGCCACCTCCGCGACGAATCCGACGACACCAGTGACGACGATCACCAAGATCAAGGAAATCGGCAACCCCGTCATCGCTCTCACAACCAGCGTTCCTGGGCCTTGTTTTCCCTCTTCCTCGCCGATTCCTCCTTCTTAAGCACCCACAACCCCGCGGTGCGCTCCTCGCGCCGTGACAAGCATCTCCACTCCACATCAACAACAAACTTTCCTTTTTGGCCCCCGGGCTTCCACTCTCTGCGGCGCATCGTTGTCGGAGCAGTTCGCTGCCCCGTCCTTCCTCCCTTCGCCGTCGCCATGTCTCTTCACTCGCAAAACGTCCCAGAGACGCCCCGCGTCATCTCCCCGAGCCCTACGCCGTCCGAGATCGATGCCCAGGAGTACTCGGGCCCCGTCACACGCTCCGCCGCGCGAAGAAGGACCCCGACCCCTCAGACTCTCGAGGAGCGATCCGACGAAGACGAGAGCAGCCCCGACCTCCGACGAGCCCGAACCCGCAGTCGGTCGCCCATGGACTCGCGAACCATGACCCGCCTGACGAGGCGCACCAGCACCGCCGCTAAGGCGAGCAAGATAACCAAGTCGGTCATCACGGAGGAGCCGCCAGTCGCAAACGGCAAGACACCGGCCACCAACGGCCACCTCGCGCCACCGCAACCATCTACGCCGCTTGGCTGGTCATGGCGCGACTTTAGCCGCAGCCCAAGCCCCCTCGGCCTCATTCCTATTCATCGGCACTGGAGGACCTTTGTTCACAAGCACGAGGTGCCACGAAAGGTGCTCCATGTCTCGATTGGCTTTTTCGTCATCTGGCTCTACGTCAACGGCACCCAGCCCACGGCCGTGACGCCCTGGCTGATGGCTGGTCTGGTCCCCATCACTACTGTTGACTGGCTGCGACACCGATATGCCTCCTTTAACCGCTTTTACGTCAAGGTGCTCGGTGCATTGATGCGCGAGAGCGAGTACTCAGGCTGGAACGGTGTCATTTGGTATCTCCTCGGCGCCTGGATCGTTCTGTACGGATTCCCCAAGGATATCGGTATCATGAGTGTCCTGCTTCTCAGCTGGTGTGATACCGCTGCCAGCACCTTTGGTCGCCTCTGGGGTCGATACACCCCCCGCCTGCGCCGAGGCAAGTCCCTCGCTGGCTCCACGGCGGCCTTCCTCGTGGGCGTAGCCACGTCGTACTTTTTCTATGGCTGGTTGGTCCCCACCACTGGCCCCTTCCCCGGTGACGAGACGTTCATGTTCCAGGGCGCGCTCTCGCTCCCCAAGGCCATCACCGAAGCGGTTGGTCTGTCTGAGGAGAGTGCCACGATCACCGGTAGCCTCGCCCTTGGCGTCATGAGCTTGTGGTCTGGCTTTGTTGCCTCAGCCAGCGAGGTGGTTGACATTTTCGGCTGGGATGACAACCTGACGATTCCCGTTCTCAGCGGCATTGGTATGTGGGGTTTCCTCAAGGTCTTCACTTAGATGGAATGGGGCGCGAATGCGCACAATACGATCAGAGACGGTTACATCATCTGAGATGAATGACCTCGACACCTTTGATTAGACGTATTCGGATGGTTTGCCTCGTAATTTGCATGACTTAATGGCATAGTCGTTATCAGATGATTTTTGCATCTCCCCTTCTCTCTTTACCCTCGTTTCATCTTCTTTACGATCTCTTCCCTTCATTGTTCCTATATACGCTGAAGACGGATTGGGATTCAGACCATGGCCGGGAAGATTCTATAATACTATCTCCCGCGACCGTTTTTGGGTTATTTTTCTTTGTACTTTGAACATGGCTTGGTTTTCCACTTTGCGAAACGGACGGGATGGGATGGAATTAGGGGGGAGATACACGACCGGGCGTGGCATGCGCAGCTCATGTGCGCCGAGATAATTCTTTCGGGTACCTTGCTTGGAACCTATTGTATGTAGTATCACGTCGGAAAAGGTAGGCGAAAGGTGACTGCGCGTTTGGATAGAAAGAGGGCTACGGCATGAGAAACGGGCGTGTAGACGGACGGATTCATGGTCAGTCGGGTCGGTCAGGTCGGTCGGTTGGTAGAAAATAGCGAAACGCTCTCCTCGATTTAATCTTTATTTAGTCTTACCCAATGTCTGATCTGCTTGTGACTGTCGTGTAGCTTTCCCTTACGCTGGTACAACCTCGTATCGTCATGTACGTGAGATGGGATGACGTCCTGGTTAGAACTTTGGACGAGTACCTGGGGATCGCGGTCATGAGACTTGCACCGGCTTCGTCATGGAAAGACTCGCCACCCCCTGGCACAGCGGACATTGCACCGCAGAATTACACAAGCGGCAGGATCGAGAGCGGAGGATGGTGCATTACGAAAAGGAGATCACATTGCACATCCTGCAGAGAGTGACCTGTCCCAAAATACGAGCGAAATAGATGGCCTTATTTATGGCCGGATTGGAAATAACTGAGTGACGCAAAATGATGCCCCCAACAGTTTGACAGCACAGGATGGGTCTCTGAGAAAACCATACCAACTGAAATGAATGAACCAAGTTAGAATAGCCTAACATAAAACAATATCAATTTGTATTTCATCATTGAAGCTCTACCGATTCAACTACCATGTATTGGTTTATTTATTTTGCATTGAAGAATTGGGAGGTGACAGGGTGGTGTTATCAGACTCGTAGCCTATCATTTTATATCTGGAATTAACACTTGCCCATCTCATCATCATACAAAACTTATGGCTGTTGAACTAGAGAAACTTCTTGCTTAAAACGGTAGAACAAGTGGAATCTCGAGGCTGCTCCGCGGCACACGCAACAGCCGCCTCATGCCAAAGGTAGAATAAGGGTACCGGGCCCAGGCACGTACCCAACCAAGTACGAAGATCGCCCTCGCCTCGCCTTGCATCCCGACAGAATTATATACAAAACCATAACACACCATGGCAGACGAAGACGATTGACTCTCGCCGCGGAACCCAAGACTTCTTAGCCAGGTCTCACGGTCATTTGAGCGCTATACCGATTCATTCGAGACTGCGGAAAACATCCCCAGCCTAATACCCAATACGATGACGATTTCCGGGCCAAGTGATAAACGACTAGTTCCATGGCTCTTGGAGGCTCCGCTTAGCTTAGTAGAGATTCTCGAAGCCATTCTCAAACGAGAAACGCTTTTCCAGATTCACGCCGAGCGCCATATTCGCCGAAGTCAAATGACATTTATGCCATATGCGAAATGACTAACGAAGTACCAAAGATTATATATAGAATATACTCAATATCAAGGACGTTTGAAGATGGATTGCGAAATCTCATTTGTTTGCATCGCCAAGGCTAACATATACCTGGTCCGCGACAAGGTCCAGGACATCGGCTACCCCGTGAAGCTCTTCTAGATTTCGATTCCTTGTTTTACTGGATGAGAGACCTGTTTTCACCACCCGTGGGCGCTTGTATTCCGTGACGCAGGTTTCCCAAGATGCTTCAAACATTACTACTATCTATCTTTTCGGGACCCTCCTTAGCTTGACATTCCTGATTGCGGAATTCAAGCGGAGTCCACTAAAGCATGGAGCGGTTTCCTTTCATGACTGCTTAGGCGATTGGTTTAGGGGAGTTGCAGGGACAACCGTGGCATTGCCATAATGTGAACAGACGGCAGATGAGCTGAGTGTAGAGGTAGGCGATGGAGAAACGACCAAATGAGAAACTACTGATGGAGAGACGAGCGGTGGAGAGATGAGTGACAGAGAGATGAGTGACAGAGAAGCACGCATCGAGAGTGACTAAATGAAATGATGAGGCTTAGTGTGGTGCCTATGCCATACTATCAATAAGTCGCTATATCCATGTACATTTACGAAGGGGCTGAGGTGATGACTGCCAGGGGCTAGCTGGATAGCCCATTGGTGTAATTTACGAGTCGGGAGTAACAACAGCCCTGAGTATAGTAGCTTATACTATCCACAATACATTTTAATGGCTGCATCTCTTTATCTCCTCGACTACTTCAACTCTAGGGCATCTCTCCGTCTTGTAACATACTCATTACTAACTAACTAACCCTGTCCAATAATCGCAACTGGATTCTGATATCAGACGTTGCACCTAATCCACATCCCCTTGTGTTTCCATACCTCGATTGCACTTGACCTCGGACCCGCCCACGATCTTGTCCAACCCAGACAGCATCTCGGCCTCGCGCACATTCCGAGCACCTGCTCTCGTCTCTACGGGCACCGCGTACGTCATCTGCCGGCTGGGGAATTGGGGCGAGAAAAGAAAAAGGGCATGTTGCAAGGTGTCACGCTTCACGACGTCTCGAGAAAAATCTCCGATTACGAGGATCCGGACGACGTCCAGGGAATCGGGGACATGGAGGGGACAGGGGGGAGGAGAGAGCATCAGAAGACGAGCAATTAGGACCTCCGTGTTTGTCGCACAAACTGCACCGGCTTTGACGCGGTCAGGTTTCCCCGCGCAAGTGTCGGGTTACGTGCGTCAAGTCCGCAATGGAGAAGCATCAACAAACTCCGTCCCCCGTCCTTCCCTCTCCCTTTCC
>NAGG01001376.1:0-13262 GCA_003031705.1 Calonectria naviculata
TCCGATGTCCCCACAATCGGCAATCGATCAAGGGAAGGGCGTAGATATCTTGGCTTATCTAAACGCCTTACAAAGAGAGGTTGACGCCCTGCGGGGGAAATTAGGGCCATGAGGAGTTCAGGCTCGAAGCCGGCGCCTCCGCAAAGGAGGTGTTGTCAACATGCACTGGGAGGGAGGGGGGGAAGGGAGGCCGCAGTAGCAGGTCGGCATTGTACTCAAAGGACGGCAAGCGTGAGAAGAAGGAATGACTTGTACAGAAGGCGTTTTCCACGGTGGGTATTGTAGAGGTGTTTCAGTTGCTTTTTCGGTTGTCGGGAGGGCGGCGCTTTGATGAGAATTGTATTGTAGATGACGGTGATGGCAGTTTTATCCTATATCAAGTTGGTCCAGGAAAGGATGGAAGAATCCTGTTACAAATCACATGGTGCCCGTTAGGCTTCTGCCCCTGGTCGGCGTTTATTTGAGCTTCCCAGTTATGGCCGATGGTGAGGATCTACAGCTAACAGCTGTCGTGACCCGAAGGAGCCGTGGGAGCCGGCGCCCGGCCATGCAAGCCGTGGAAGCTGGCCAAAGGCAGATGACCACCTATGGCACAACAGCCCCGCGGATTGGGCACTCGTACAGCTCTTGGCCATTGAGGCTACAAGACTAGTGGTGTAGGGAGCAGCATGGTACAGGTGTGTTATGGCCAGGGATGGCCGAGAGGAGAAGATTCATGGAAGCCATGGATGGGCTCAGCACAGACTGCACGGGATCCAGTGCTCACCTCCCTCAGGCGGGCGGTGCTTTCTAGCGAGGTTCCATTCTTTCTATGCCACCCATACGAAGGGGAAGACGGGGGCTCCACCCATACTCGTCTTGTGCCTTGTTGGTGGACTAGGGCAGCGGGCGTATACTCCGGCTACGGGGATGTGGTGGTGTGTGTGTGTGTGTGTGTGGGCAGCAACTTGAGTGAGTCGGTGAGTAGGGGACGGTCGTCTATTTATTAATATGTCTGATGCTCCTGCTCTAGCAGTGCATGTAAGTGCTGTACAGACCACCTGGACAAATAAAAGGCGAGGCAGTTGGCAGGCCGGGGACCAGACTGGCAACATCACCAACAGCCAACCCACTTGAGCGGTATTTTGGGATATTGGATAGAGATCCGCCGAGGTAAATTATCCACCACCACCAAAAGGCAAAAAAAAAAAAAAAAAAAGAATGAGGCAGTGAAACGGATCCGACGAGCAAGGAACCGTCGCTCATTCAACGCAGTGAAACACCACCATCGTCCCACCCAGGGCGAGTGGACTAAGCGTCTCCCATCACGACCATTTTGGCTACTACACCGTCATTCTACACCCCTACATCTTACAACTCGGCCGTCAATCCACGGCCCGCCCCTCTATTTCTTCCTTCTTCCTCCCACAATTTTATGATCCCTCTTTTCCTCTTCTAGAACATCCGCACTTTCCCACTTATGATCAGCTATCTCGGCATTGTCCCACGCACTTCTCCTCTGTCCTACCCCGGCTTCAACCTGATAGGCTCGGCCGCTTACACTACACCGTCACCGACGCATACTTGACTCCCAAACTCGCACACTCTATTCCATCGTCGCCAAAGAAGCGTCTGATATCTCGACTTCCAGCAAAAGGGTTTTTTGGTTTTTTTTTCACTCTTTCACCTTCCCTTTCGGAATCCCTTTTTGCCACTTACCCTCGGAACAACGGAATACATCAGCCATGTGCTACGATAATCTCGCCACGCTTACTTGCAACGCCTGTGGGCGTCGTATGGGCGAGGCGCCCATAAGCAGGACGCCATGTCTCGCCGTCTGCGGCAAATTCTTGTCCAGGATCACGGCCGACACAGTCCAGAGCGAGTGTGACGTCTGCCGGGCGAACCGCGAGGAGCGGGCTCTGCTGACACGGAGACTCAACCGCGCCTTCAGCAAGTAACAAAAGGAGACAAAGAGAGGAAGAACAGAGAATATACCCCGCCGAAGAAGGAGATGGAGCTCGAGGGCAGAGAAACAGGACCGGCGCAGACGCGGAAGAGTGTGCGTGGGCCGCTCGACATGATGCCGAACGGCGAACCGAGGCGAGGCAAAAAGCTGACTCGGGCACTCCAACCAACACCACCATACAAACCCATCCAAGGACACACCACCCAGGCCTCCTGACAGCATCGGCTTGAATCCTACACAGGAGTCGGAAGGCACTTGGCAGCAACTAGGATCGCTATCCCAGCCCCTCGACGCCGGCTATTCGGTTATCCCAATCTTGCAAAGGACCACCACCACACACACACACACACACAACTCGCTCCTCTAACGACATTTTTTTACGGCATCACGACTTGTACGCTTACACGTATTTCTTTCACGGACAATTTTGGCATTTTTTTTAATTTGCGTTTATTTTTTTCCCTTCTTGGCGTCTCTTTGTCTGCCTTGCCGAGAACCCTGATTTTCATTTGTAACTCTTTTTTGTTACCGTTCCCTTTGTACGGAGTCGGCGGAAATCATCATAGCGACGGATTAATGGGGAATGGCGAGGCATTTTTTGGTCTTCTCTATGTGTACATTAGGCAGTTTAGAAAGGGTTAGGTACGATAAGCTCAGCCTTTGTTCATCTCATGGAGGCATCATGCGCGCTCTCTCACGTACGGATAAACTTTGGTGAAAGCGCCAAGCTTTGTTTGGTCAGCGGGACCGCCGTCAACTGGCGTTTCATATGACAAACCCGCGCCAGGGGGCCTGGACAGGGGCGATGGGGAATGGCTTTGAGGCAAGTAAGCCGACGAGGCTGAAACATTGCCCGACGGGCCATTCGCCGATATTAGCTTTCTTGTATGTTTTGACATCTCTGTCTATCGTGGTGTTATCTCGCCGGGCACGGCACAGCCCCCTTTCATCGGCCGCTCCTATAGGCCCACGAGCGCTCGAACAAAGGTCGCGACAGGGGGTATCGACGTGAAGAGCACCGTGATGGTCCCGAAGAGGCTCATTGACAGGCTCGACAGCGCCGCCGCCCGCGGGTCCGTCCGCAGCAGCAGCGCCGTGCCGATGGCGCTCGAGTTGACGCCCAGCGTCACCCCGCGCGTCACGTAGTCGTCCTGCGGCACCCGGAGCCACGCGAGGATCCGCGCGCCGAAGATGACGCCCATGATGCCGCTGATGATGGCCAGCGCCGCCACCGTGTTGTCGTCCCCGCCCAGGTTGGCAGTCGCCGGCACCGCCAGGGCCAGCGTCAGGCTGCGCGACGCAAAGGCCAGGCTGCGCGTGGCTGAGATGCCAATGGCATGGCACAGCGGCGGGTAGGCCAGCAGCGAGCCCACGCTGATGGCCACGTTGGGCGCCACGATGGACACGAAGTGCGTGCGGAGCTCGCGCCGGTACTGGAACATGGGCAGGGCGAGGGCCACGATGCTGGCGTCGAGGACCGTGCCAAACATGTCGCCCGCGCCGGGCAGCTTGCTGCTCTTTGTGTTCTCCCAGAGCTCGAGGTACTTGGCCCCCGTGCGGTACACTCCCAGGGCAGTGTCCAAGGAGTCGCCCCGGATTTCTGCTAGCGCCCAGATGACAAGCACAGTGAGGAGGGAGGAGACGAGCACGGGGTGGAGGTATTGGCGCCAGGGACCCGGGATGGCCATGGCGGCGAAGTAGGCGAGGATGTTTACGGCGAGGTGAGCAGGCATGGCATAGCCCGTGGTGTAATAAAGGGGGATGCCGACAAAGAGGAACAGGGCGATGTATGTCGCCAGGTCCAGGTTGGCGGAGATGAGCGTAGCCAACTCTTCGGATCTGGGAGGAGGGATCGGCGTCTGGGTAGGATAGTTCATGCGGTTCAATGCTTCAGCCGCTTGCTCTGGGCCACGGCCGTTGGCATAATGATGATCTTGTAGTCGTAGGAGCGGCGGGCTCTGCGGTCGAGACGGGGGCACCGACGGCGGCAACGAAGGCGGTAGAGAGGACGGCGCCGACTCTGGCATGTTAACCAGCGGCACCGTCGAGGTCGCCTGCGAGAAGCTCGTCCTCCGGGATACTCCGGGAGTGTTCGGCGAGGAACTGACGGGAATATCGGGGGTGCGCCGGCCGAGTTCCTCGCCGCGCTGAGACTCGGCCCGCTTGGTGGACCCAAGGGCAAGTTGAAGGCCGCGGGTGAACCATGCGGCCATGGCCATCATGATGAAGAACCCAATAACTGATGTTGTAAGACTGGCGAACTAGGAGTCTTGGGTAAGGGACTTCGTGGCTTACTAAAAACTGCAATGATCTTGAATACTTCGACTACTCCAATCGGAGGGCTTAGCGGAAGCAGGACGAAAGAGGGTGTGAAGAATACACCCATCCAACGGAGAGACCAGCCAAACTAGAAACACGTCAGTACCACATTCTGGTGGGGTGACTGGTTCGTATGGAGGCACTGTCATACAGGAACATCAATGGTGGCAATAAGCTTCTTGGTGCGATGGTTTCCCAAGACTTTCTCGACCACCATCAGGCCCAGAAACAGGAGTAATAGGCAAGCCACCGAGGCTGGAAACGACACTGACAGCTTTTTGAACAGCGAGTCAATGCCGAAGCAAGCGACGAGGGCCACCATGATGCCACAAGGAACATAGATCCATTGTCGGAACAGTTTTGATCCATTGGACTTGGCCACCTGCGCCGAGATGTTCTTGTTAGCTTTGACATGTCTGGAAAGGGGCCAGTTGAGACACTGACCAGTTTCAAGGCACGTGGGAGGTGCGCGAGGTCACTCAACTGCGCCATGGTGTATAGCTGGCGGCGCACTTGCAGATGCCAAGGAGGGAGAGAAGTGTGTGTTCAAAAGGCCCCCAATTGGAAATATACAGGAGAGACCGCACGTGGCGGATATGACGGAGTTGCGACTCCGAAGAGGTGGTGATGGTGGTGTCGAGCCTGTGTAAGAGGGCGCCGCTCCACTTCTTCCGTCCGGCCGGCCGGATGGGGAACTGGCACTACAGCAGTGAGTCTTATTGGGTACTCTAAAATTTGACGGGATGAACTGAACCCAGAGCCGCATGGCTCCAGGTAGTTATATATGATGCATGCGTGTGTGTATATATCTCTATCAGCCATTTTCCCCCTCCGTCTCTCGAGCCAAAGATCCGAGTCACACCCCTGCTCCCCAAGCACCAGAGCGCGCACGAGACGTATTCGGGTGGAGTCGCTCCGGAGCGGACGTCTCCGAGCATCGGCCTTGGTCTGCCGCCGGTTTTTAGGACGAACCATTGACGAATAAGGATAAGAGCCCAGCGGGAGATAAAAAAAAAAGGAGGGTCTCGAAGGCAACCGAAAGGGCTTCGGTACAAACTTCCGAAGATTATTGATAACAAAAAAAATTCTCCATTTATCAGCATAGTCGCAGATTGCTTCCAGCAGCTGTATTGGTTGAACCGTGACATTGCATAGCCTTCATCTGGGACGCGCTCGGCATTACAAGCGTGCCGAGATTTTTGCGGCTGGTGTTCGAGCCTGGATTTGGCGCCCCCCCTTGTCTTTTTCGGAGCGTGACAATCCACGTCACTCGAACTATGAATTTAATGGGCAGATGGTAAGGAATAAATCGCCATCGGGATGACACATCTGGACGCGCCAAGTCTTTTCGTACTTCCCTTTCCCATGACATTTGGGTGATGGTGGCTGGTTAGAAAAAAATTACCCGATGCAACACCAACGTTGGTGGCGCGTTCGTGAGTTGCCACGTCCTGTTAGATGGGCGCGCAACTATCAACGCCACGTGATAATATAAGTAAAGATGTTGATTTTTATTGGTTCTTGACGCTATATATAATTAATGGCCCTTTTTATGATCCTTGCTGTATAGGTCGATCAGTCAGACTCTATTCTATTCCTCAACCACAGTGCGGGCAAGTTTAATACGCATCATCTGTAGATTGTGTAATAAAACTTATACAAATATACCAACACCATAATTAAAATCTCGCCTAAAATACATACCCGATGAGCAATAAAAAAACTGCAGACTTCAACAAGCCCCAAATACACTAAAAAACAATAGGTTTCATGGGGTTCTGTTTAAATGGCTGAGTCGTAAAATACTGCAATCCTACCCTAGAGCAAGGCGCGACGCGCACAACTATGCTCAGGTGCGTTTAACGAGAATGGGTAAGTCATGGCGAAAGCGCGCCGCCTGCGCCTTCCAAAACCCAATAGCACCAAAGGAAGATGCATAGGCTATATCATTTTACATATTTACTGGCCAACCTCCAACTTACGTTTTCTTGTCATGATGTCTCCTGCAAGGCGACCTTCAGGCAAAAGTCCTCCAACTATAATATCTTAACCCATCACTCATTATCAACTTCTATCAACTCCTGAACTTGTCTTTTGTATATCTCATTTGGGACCCCAAAGGATACTTGGACCCACGTCGAAATGGCAACCTCTACATGCACACGGGAGGAGAGACGCCGAGAACAACATGTCTTGAATGTGACACACACATACCTGGCACTGGCAGCTCCCTCAGTACCTATTGAGAAGAGACCACCCAACAGGCCAAATATATATCGAAACCATAGCGGCCAGTTGCGAAAAGTATTGGCATATGGCTCCGAAGTCCTCACGTGCGGCCATCGCGAGTATTCCCTTGACCACGGCGAGCAGAGCAGACGGTCTTGCCCCGAGCTAGGAAGTGTGCCAAGTTGCCCTCGTGTATGAAAGGAAGGAAATGGGACGCGAGCTTTAATAGCCCGCTGACATTTCTCAGACAGTACATCTTTCTTCCACCGAGTCACCCAGCAGCCTTCGCGAACGCAACATCTTTTCTCATCCGACTACCCCGACAAGTCTTCGGTCCCGGCTCACGCAGCAATTTCACCGCGCGCGTTCCTATAAGTCACGGCCTGGGTACAGCCGCCCGAGTCTTGCCAGCTCGGCTCCCGAGTCTGGGGGCGGCGACCAGGCAAGGTTTCCAACGGGCAAGGAGAGGCGGAGAAGGGCGCGGGAGACGGAAAGAAGGCGGAACACCTCTGACGGAGACAACTCGACAGACTACATGTTTCCGAAAGGCGAAGAAGGGACACACTGCTTGGCAATGGCGGGTGTGGTGTTGGCAACGTCGGATCTGGACCGGTTGAGCTCCATGGCCCGAGCGAAGGAGAATAATGCGGAGGGCAAGCCGCGCAACTAAGCTGAAACGGGCAACTTTTGTGCCCAGTGGTACGGTTAGTATGCAACGTTCATGTATCATGCAGAAAAAAAAGAGAGTGTGCATCTGGCATGCCGCGCTTGTCCCGTCCCAAGACCAGCGTTGGATCGGCGTCTGGGCTCGGGTTGCCGAGAAGTGAGGGCGTCGTGACCGGCTAACGAGACCTAGAGACCGATTCAGGTATCTAACCGCGTCGGTGCAAACCAAGGCGGCCGTTGGTTGGCTGCATGCAAACCATGGCTGACGTCGGGGCCGACACTACTGGGTTTAATCTAGGATCGCCTGAGCTTTGAATCTGGAGAAAGCTGGGGTTCGTCGACAAAGCCGCCCGGGTTCCGTCGGATGACTTCATTAGCGACCTGCGATTTCCGAACCCATAATAACATCTGCGCCCTATCACTCCTGCGCCCTATCATTCCTACGCCGAACAACTTCTTTCGCCGAACGGCTTCCTTTAAATAAACACCACCTTCTCTCCCTTTTCGCAATTCGCAATTCCAAAGTTATTGGGAGCTTGACCATCCTTATCCTCCTCCGTCCCCGCTCATCGCCATGTTCCGTCCGATTCTCAGATCTTGCGCTAGGAGCTCCAGGACCATCGCTCCCTTGCGGCCATGCGCTAGCCGGAGCTTTGCCTCGGCCTCCAGCCCAGCCTTTAACTGGCAGGATCCCCTCAACAGCCAGAACCTGCTCACAGAGGAGGAAATCGCAATTGGCGAGGTTGCAGAGCGGTACTGCCAGGAGCAATTGCTTCCCCGCGTCCTGCGTAAGTCGCACAGCTGAGCTGCCGAGGTGCCGCATTCAACCCCACCATGACCGCGGCTCAATGCCACAGGACCTAGCTAACACAGGTATACAGAGGCCTACCGCGACGAAAACTATGACCCCAAGATCCTCGAGGAGATGGGAGAGCTGGGCCTCCTGGGTGCCAGCATCCAGGGCTATGGCTGCGCTGGCGTCTCGTCCGTTGCTGGAGGTCTGATCACGAGAGCAGTGGAGCGCGTCGACAGCGGTTACCGTTCCGGCATGTCAGTACAGTCATCCCTGGTCATGGGTGGCATCTACGAACACGGATCCGAGGAGCAGAAGGAGAGGTTTTTGCCCCAGATGGCCAAGGGAAAGCTGCTCGGTGCATTTGGCTTGACCGAGCCCAACCATGGCAGTGATCCTGGCAGCATGGAGACGGTGGCCAGACCACACCCCACCAAGAAGGGATACTATCTGCTGAGCGGCGCCAAGACCTGGATCACAAACAGCCCCATCTCCGACGTTTTGATGGTTTGGGCCAAGCTGCAGGAGACGGGCAAGATTCGAGGTTTCCTGGTGGAGCGCAAGGACTGTCCTGCTGGCACTCTGGAGACTCCCGCCATCAAGGACAAGAACGGCCTGCGAGCTTCGATTACCGGCATGATCCAGCTCGACGACTGCCCCGTCCCTCAGGAGAACATGTTCCCCGAAGTTGAGGGTTTGAGTGGTCCCTTCAGCTGCCTCAACAATGCTCGATACGGTATTGCTTTGGGTGTCATGGGTGCCTTGGAGGACTGCCTCGACCGTGCCCGAACCTATTCCCTGGAGCGAAAGCAGTTCAAGGGTAACCCCCTGGCCAAGTACCAACTGATTCAGAAGAAGCTTGCCGATGCAGCAACCGACGCTGCCTACGGCACTGTCGCTGCCATCCAGGTTGGCCGACTCAAGGACGAAGGCAAGGTGACGCCTGAGATGATTAGCATGGTGAAGCGCCAGAACTGTGATGCTGCGCTCAAGAACGCTCGTATACTCCAGGAGATTTTTGGAGGAAACGCGGTGAGCGATGAGTATGGTATTGGCCGTCACGTGGCGAACCTGTTTGTGACCCAGACCTATGAGGGTCAGAGCGATATTCACAGTACGTATACATCTACCCGTGGCAATGCATCGGAATGCTGACTCGATTATGCAGGTTTGATTTTGGGACGGGCCATCACTGGGGTCCAGGCGTTTGTGTAAGGAACTGGAGGGTCTACGGGATGATTCATGTCGGTTACCGCAAGATGCGAGGTCACAGAACACAGCATAGAAGCGATTAAAAAAACATGATAACCAAGCATGACCCAGCATCCTCAAGCTGCGTGTCCTATATTCTCTGGATCGAGGCTAGCCGAATGCTGGCCTAACGTATCTGCCCAACGGTGTCAATGAAAATCCTTATTCAATGAATCGGTGACGATGGGTAATCCATCACTAATGGGGCAGCAAGCGGGCCGGATATGTGGATATGTCGTCCGACGTCATTGCCGGACCGGAAAGGCCTTTTTTTTTTCTCATCGGGGCGTCGTCTGGATTTGCCCCCCCCAGGACTGGCCAGTGCATTTTGGATGGAGACGGGAACGGCGATGCCGTTGGGAACAGGTTGCATGCAGTTATGCGTATAGAGCATTAACCGTCTAAGGCGATACCGTAATCGAGACAAGATCTGGGCCGCCGGCTGAGGATGGCTGAGAAGTTTGCTCAGCCGCTCACGCCCGTTGGCCCAGTCGTTTGCGTGTCAGACGGATGTGTGAACGGAAAGGGAAGCACAGAGACACGCATGGAAAACATGGCGAATGGCAGCCAAGCACGGCCAGGCCGCCTCCTGAAGCAGGCCGTAGGCGGTAACAGTCATGGCAAATAGGCATTCGATGGCGCGACCCGGTCGAAGTCAAGCGAAGGCCACGGTGCTCGTGCCCAGGGCCGCGAGCGAGGCGAAAAGCGTAGTGAGCGAGTGACTCGTGCCTCCCAGGGGATGCCAGATTCGACATCGCCCATCGGCGCCAGCTTCAATTTACGTGAGGCCGTGTTAGCGCACACGTACTCTGTACCTCTGCCCGGCACCACCCCCTGTGGTCTGGTCCAGGGCGTGGCAGTGGCGGTGTTTGGGCTGCTGTGGCCCCCGGGTCAGCCACGAGAGGGGCCTAGTAAAAACCTGACTTCCTGACTTTTCGGGCTGCCACAAATGCAATAATGCAGAACAGCCACTCTTCCCTCACCTCTCTTTGTTGACGCTCCCTCTTCCCTCCGTACTATTACTACCCCATCGCCGAACGGCAACCCCCAAATCCCGCCTCCCGACTTCAGCCTCGACTGAACTCTCCCTACAACACATCACATTAAACGACGACTTTTGTTCTCATCCTTCGCTCATCCATCTCTTGTTCCGTCCCACGGACAAGTCCCTCATTGCAGTGCGTGCTTTCGTCGCCCTTTCCCCTCTCTCTCTCCAGCCCGCTCGTGACATCCCACCACTGACGCTTTTCCCCCCCTGTGCAGCAGCGATATCTCGCACCACACATATTAGATACCCCCTCTACAACACACAAGATGGCTCTTAAGCGCATTAACAAGGAGCTCTCTGATCTCGGCCGGTAAGTCGTCTTGCACGCTTTTCTCACAGCGCCCGAGGGGTCATGTTTGGACGCCCAAGACGTCAGGTGGGGCGGTGGTGAAGCGGGGTCTATGGAAACATCTTTACAGACGTTTTCATGGGCTCGCGATGGCTTCACAGGATGCCCGGGCTGCTGCTTTTTTTTCTCTGGTTTCTCGAAAAATCAAATACTGACGAGTCTTGCAATACAGGGATCCTCCCTCTTCCTGCTCCGCCGGCCCTGTCGGCGAGGATCTGGTATGACGAACCCCTCCCCCGCTTTGATAAGTAAAACGGCTATTCTGCATACCGTCGAGTCGAATCGAGGCGAATATATTCTGCATTCACGCAGAATTTGATAATACGGACACGTTGCTAACAAATGGCAAACAGTTCCACTGGCAAGCCACTATCATGGGACCTGTAAGTACCGCCCCTTTTTACGGATATAGGCTGGGCAGAGTCAAGGAGCCAGTGCGAAGCGCTCGGCGGCCAAACTCAACCAACCAAAATAGTTTCGACCACAATATTATCGATCACGTAGGCTAACCTCACCAACCAGGGCGACTCCCCATACTCTGGCGGTGTTTTCTTCCTCGCCATTCACTTCCCTACCGACTACCCCTTCAAGCCTCCCAAGGTCAACTTCACCACCCGCATCTACCACCCCAACATCAACTCCAACGGCAGCATCTGTCTCGATATTCTGCGAGACCAATGGAGCCCTGCTCTGACCATCTCCAAAGGTTTGCTTCCCCGAGTTTGTGTGTTACGGTGACATTTGCTAATCTTAGCAGTTCTCCTGTCTATCTGCTCAATGCTGACGGACCCCAACCCTGATGACCCGCTCGTGCCCGAGATCGCCCACGTCTACAAGACCGACCGTTCCCGATACGAGGCTACGGCGCGGGAGTGGACCCGAAAGTATGCCATTTAGCGTTCGCAATGAGACCGGCGGCGGTTAGACCCTGGGGTGGATTGTCCTCCCGTTCATGACGACGGCGTGGAAATCATTTAAATCATTTACTTCGCATGTGGTTGCGGAATGTGCCTGGTCACTGGCGATATAAAGTTTGTCGTGTGACCAATCGACGACGGTGCTTGTGGCCAGGGTAGCAGGCAGCGACGCTTGAGGAGTGGCTTACGGCGAATGGGGGGAGGAAGACAAACCAGACAGACAGATCAGCTACTACGGGATATCATGCGGCTGGGTTTTGGGTTTGCATTGACGAAGTGTTTTGGCATCCAGAAATAGGCAGCGTATACAATTTGTCTCTAGCCTCGATTTGGTACATGATTGACGATAAGACTCTTGAGTGAAATCCGCGTGCCCGTGAGTGAGGTTTTTTGAACTCCGTTACATGAAGAGGCTGCGTGTCAAAAAATTTGTTGCGGGCGGTGAATAGCCTTGCCATGCGTTTTGTAGCGTTTGGCGGGAAAGGCTAAGATCGACCCAAGATCGTCCTGGAGAACGACATTACGAGAAACACACGGGCGGGAAAGACATGTGGGAGCAGACACGGGACTAGCGGTTGATGGCCACTTATGATTTGAAGTTGACACCCTCTGCTTGGCAACTTTCAGTCTGGAAGCCCATTGCCGGCACCCTTGCTTACCAGGCACGTGGGCAACTGAGTCAAGTCGACGTCACCAAGCCGATGGCGTAGCACGCGGCACCTGGGACGAATGCACGATGCATTGGAACTGAGATGAAAACTCGAGTGTTTGGATTACTATCCAGTGGCTCTGGGATCTAGATACACGTGCCGCGCGGTCGATTAGCGAGACGAGCGTTTGAGAAGTTGATGGTGTCGGAAGATGGTTTTGAAACGAGTTTGACGGCATTGCTGGGTGTAGGGAATTTGAGACATTGAGGAAACAGCTGGGACAGATGGTTAGTAAAAGAATACATGGGCAATGCCATGCATGGATGTGCTTTGAGATGAATGCAACGGGAGGAAACGTGGTGCTTGTCGGCAGGTGTTCCATCTGTTCCGAGAGGGACAGACAGTCTGACCCGGGTTATAGTGCAGATGGGATAGGATGACTTTCTATAATAATAAGACGACGACAATTGGTAGAAGGCGCTACTGGATACAACGCACACACTTTCACTGCTCAGGTTTTTTTTCCTCCCCTCCCTCCCCCGACTCGAGGAACCCTTGTAGGGCGGTTCGGCGGGCTTGGCCTGTCAAATCACCAGGCCAGGCTCGGATCTGAAGCGAAAGAGAGGGTCGGGCCCCGCTGCGAATGCGACCAACACCCCCCGGAGGAACAGGGAGGGCAAGTTCTTCTTTGGCAGACCTGTAACAAGGAGGTGTTGGGGGGCGACCGCCGTAGTGGGCGCCGAGACAAGAACGAGACGGGCGGCCTGGCAGGAAGGAGGTATAGCTTCGCGCTCGCGAATCACGGGCGAGAGAGGTGGCAGGCTGGGGGAGCGCTCAAACTCGGCCGAAGGCTGGGACGATTCGGAATCGAACCATTTTCCACCGCCTTTGACGCTGAGAGCGCCGTGGGATGTCGATCTCTTGTTCGACGTCTGTCACGCCTCACCAGGCGCTGCAACCTGCTGCGGGAAGACGCCCACCCAGAGGCTGTCGCTGCGCTGCTGGAAGCGCCTGCTGGAGCACCGCGGGGCCACGCTGGTCGAATCAGCGCCCCGTTGGCGAACCCGCTCTGTGACGTCCACCGGTGCGGTG
>NAGG01001378.1:0-13723 GCA_003031705.1 Calonectria naviculata
CTCGCTGGGGGGCGGCGGCCCTGACGGAGCGGAGGACTTGTCGCGAGAACATGGCGGTTGGTGTCGATGCGGGAGGGCGGGAGGTTGATGAGTTCGGCTGGTCGTAGAGCTCCGGGTTTTCGATGCTGGAAGTTGTTGCTCTCGGCAATTTTCGGGTGTTGATGCCTGGGCAGGCTAAGGCATCCACAATTTTTTTACTGGGGGGAGGGGATTACATAACACTGTCAACAAGAAGACGTGAGGCGCTTCAGCAGGTCTCAGTCAAAGGAATTTCAATTCTTGAATCTGGAAACCGGTTTAAGATTATAATGTGCTGTTCGGTTTCCACCTGAAGCATATCGAGTTCTGGGCCGTGTTCAGGATGGAATGCGGGCTCAATTCTTGTGGTCGTCTTCACTTCCCCTCAATGCAACAGTAGCTCAACATGCCATTTATCCGAGCTCCCCTCACTACAGCAATTGCTCCAATTGTCATTATAACCGTCATACAATTAACGTTTCACTGTCCTCTAAGGTCTTGCCTTAACGCCAAAAACTCCCTGATCCTCGTCCGCCGGCTGGAGACGTTGCCATGGTTTTGTTCAATCACTCTTCAACATGCTGTCCACGAGATCCCCCAGGGGACCCCAGTAATCCCTGCCGCTGGCCAGGCCGTGTTCGTCTACGAAGAGCACGTATTGCTTGAAGCTAGTGTTCAAGTGGGGCTCCAGGCCAAGCTCCCGGATAACAGGGTAGTGATGGCAGTAGATGTGTGCGTAGACTCGGTACATGCGCTTGAAGATCTGGCGAACAAGTGCTGGGAATGACTTGGGGAATGGGACGCCTGAGGAACAGTTAGATGAAATATTACAATAATACGATCAACCAAGACGTACCAATCTTGCTAGGCAACACTTGCTCGTTGTCAATGTTAGATTGAACCCATGTCATCAATTGTTCAATGTAAGCTGGAGCCGGCATCTTAGTCGGGCGCTTGTAGTTTTCGTTATCCTGCCAGAGATACTCAAACCTATTTATACGTTAGCCCCGGCACTCGCGATATTCCTTGTATACATGTGCATACTCATCGGTAGCCTTCATTTCAGGACAAGACTGGGGGGAGCAGAACTCGGTGATGGCGCCGTATAGGAGGTTGATTTGGTTGTAAAAGTCGACCACTAAATCTCGTTAGTACCTCCTCTGTTCCCTTCGACCTTTCTCCATTGCTCACTGTTGACGGCCAACCACTCATTCTCGTCCTCGCCCTCGGGCAGCTTGACGACCTTGCGCAAGCTTCCGCCACCAAGCGTAACCTCGGCATACTGTCGCAGTTGGTAGCTGGCAGTGCCACTCTTGCCCACACGGGGGCGGAACTGGTTCCTTCGTTGGTTACTGTCCTCGTTGATGTTCGTGTCAGCCACTTTTTCGTTAACCACTTCGACATATTGTTCAATGTGGGGTTCCTGATGATGTATTTGATAGGGTTCTTGGTAGTGCTCGTGGTAGTGCTCTTCATAGTGTTCTTGGTAATGAGGTTGGTAGTGTTGGTCATATGTTTCAGAGTATTCCTCCTCATAATGCTCGGGATAATGTCTGTCATATGGATTTGCATAACGAGCCGAGTACGGATCCGAGTATGGCTCTTGGTATCTATCTGCATATCGGCCTTTGTATGGTTCCGGAGAAGCTGTGACGGGTATGATGGTCTTCTCCATCTGGCTCATCGTCGACAAGGACTTGGGGCTGAGGTACCGGAATAGCGACATGGTGGCGGTGATGGTAGGACAGGTTGATGGGATGGCAATGTGATGAAGGAGGCGGGAGAGGGGACTAACACGGTGGTTAAAAACTGAGCCATGGTTGCAGTGGTCGTCGCAGTCGTGGTGGTTGTCGTCGTCGTCTTCTGCGATGCTGCATTCCAGCAGTTAGCGGGGCAATGGGCAACAGACATGTGAGCCTGGCAGCACTCACGATGCGGTGTGATGGTTGCTGAGACAGGCTGCAGGCGGAGCTGCTGCGTTGGCGGGCTGGGTGCGGCGATATTACTGCAAGAGAAGAGAGAGATAGTCCAGGATATCGGTGGTGATGCAGGTGGATGTTGGACGTTGGGAGCGTGTGACCCAAAAATAAAGCCGTTTGTGTTGGCGATGACGGTTTGCTGTCCAGGGGCCCTCTGCGCTTTGGGCTGGGGGGCTTGGGGGGGTTGTTTACACCATTTCCTGATTGGTGTGGTTGCTACGGAAGGTGGCAAGCACCTTGGCCCCACCTTACTCTGTACCTGGGCCTGGGCGCAGCTGACATTCGTCCAATTCACCAGCCCCACGGACATCTTCAGCGGGATGCAAGCAAAACACAAACGCACTACTATTCGTATTAGCTCGTCATCATTTCCTACATGCCTGAGATAGATTATTTCAAGGGGGCTGCTGCTAGAAGTGACCAACTAGATAAGCTCAATCTCCTCCAGCTGCACCGCATCGCTATCCACCCCATGCATCATGCCATGCACGTATGCCGCGCCTACAAAGTGATATCCGCGAGGGAGAGGATCCTCGCTAAGGGAAATCCTGGCCAGATCCTCTTCCACATATCGCTCAGCACGCCGGAGGATCGCTGGCGTGGCTAATCCCGGCAAGATCCAAACTTCATCGCTGGGCCGAACCGACAGCGGGCCCAGTCCCAAATGTTGACCCGCCAGAGTAAACAATTGACGCCCGCCGTATGCCACGCCAAATGCGTTTGCGAAGCTCAGACAACTGCTAAACAGGGCTGACTGCGTCTCCACAATGCCGTTTCCCACGATCCGTGCTTTTCCATCGATGACGTCTGGTGGTAGGGTCACGTCTACGGGGCTGCCGTCCGCGTTCGCTCGTGTAAGTCGGGAGAGGGTGTACTGGAAGCTATCCCAGAGCACAACCACCTCTTCGCGTGACGGGGTACAGCGGAGCTCCCCATCAACAGCGGCAAATCTGTCGAGATCGTCAAGAATTGATGCCATGTCCTCTTCGAAAGGATTGTAGGGCTCCAGGATGATTGTGGCCTGGCGGTCGCCAGGAGCTTTTGGCAGCTTGAAGTGGTCCAGCACTTGTGCATCTCCCGCAGCAAGAATCATGACCATCATGAGAATCTTGAATTGGTGGCCAAAGGTATCAGGTGCCCGTGGGCCATATTTTTTGGCGTCGAAGAAACTGCCGTAGGACATGTCCATGCATAGAGTTCTCCAAAGGATGTCTGACAGAGGACGTCCTTTGTTAGGCCCCTCGTCCACTTTTAGAGACAATGCAAGCTTCAACCACGATGGATCGAATATGAATTTTTCGCTGGGACTGGTCCCCTGCCGGTTTCCAGCTTGCCCAATTGTTCCAAGACTGAATCCCCTCACCGAGAGGGTTGGGTGATCGAGAAGATCGGCCACCGGAGGACGGTATTCGAGTCCCTTGTCGGCAGAGAAAAGATCCGGAATGCCATTGATGCCTGGCAGCCCAAAATCCGGTACCCAGCTTGGAATGTCTTGTAGCCGATGAGGAGAGAAAATGCAGCTCAAGAGCAAATTCATGTCCCCGGCCTCAAGTATTATCTGCCTCGTTGCCGAGGTGTAGACGCTCGCCACCGACTTTCGATAGTCTGATAGCAAGCGCTTTTCGCCAAAGGCATTCAATATACCATACAGCGAATAGATGTTGTCTCTCAAGTTTGAAGCCTGGAAAGTCCAGAAGCACCGTGTCAGCTCGTCGAGCGTAATCAGGCGTTTGCAATTCAGCGCTTGGTCCGGGTCCGGTCCGGTTGCCAGTCTCATATATGTACGCCATTTGTAGATTTCAGCCATGTTCCATTCAACAGCGACTGCAATCTGGCCGGTGGGCACAAAGTTCTTGGACCGCGAAGCACCCAGCTTGGCTTCGTTTCGTCGCAGTGCCTCGGCTACCGCACCCAGCTCGTGCCAGAGCACCTTGTGCTTCCCACAGTACATGAGTAAAATATCCGGAAGGACAGCTTCCTGAACTATCCATGCACGCCTGAACCATTGTCTCTGAAAAATGCTCGCCAATGCGACCCATTCTGCCCAAGAGATATACGGCACGCCGGCAGCTTCATAGCTATCCTTGTCGTGGCCGCCGTAGGGTACAATCTGGCTGTCCCGAAACTTTTCGACGTGACTTGCCAGGGTTTTTAATGTCTTGAGCCCGTTTTGGATCTGATCATCTTCTGGGCCTAGCCAGGCTATCACAAAAGTGGCCCTGGAGTAGATCATATCCATGATATTCACCTGAGCGCTCTTTTCGTCAAGATCGCCTTGGTTGATGCATATTGCATCTGCCCAAATGAGGCTATCTGCGTTCTTCGAATCTTTAACAAGAGTTGCTGGTTCTGGGTCAGGTTGATCTGAACGGCCCTCAAGCACAGAGATGACTGCCCTATGGCCATGGGCTTCGGCAATGTCCATAGCTGTCTTTCCTTCATTATCTTTCGCGCCCCGCAATATTCCAGCCTTACATAAGAGCTCGACACAGCCAGAGTTTCCCTTTTCTGCGGCGTAGTGAAGCGCTGTTCGACCATAGCTATCCCGGGCATCCACCTTCATTCCTCTTTTGATACGTCGTTCAATAACGGCATCCAGACCTTGGCCTGCTGCTGAATGAAGGTAGGTCTGCCCTTGACCAGTCGATATGTTTAGCTCATCTAAGAACGCGGCCTCGGGTATATCTAATAGGGCATCGTGTAGGTTCTTTTGGATATAAAGTGGCTGCCCGTTGATTAGGACGCGCATCTCATTCTCCGGCATGTAGTCGGTATTGACCGTGTTGAAGTGATCGATCGAATATACGCCATTTGCATACGGATTTCCCCAAGTGTATGATAGACAATGATACTGAAGTGTTGGATCATCGATGTTGTAAGCCTTGATATTGAAGCACAGTGTGCCGTCCGGGGCGAAGCCCGCACGCTCGAGTAGGCGGATAGAAGAGGGGGGTAGAGCATCATAAATAAAGCTCCCCGTGTCCGTCGAGGCGTTTTCGGAATTACATTTCATGGTTAGTCCTCAATGATGCAATTCTCATGCAATTCTTTGCATTGGCTTGGGAGGTATTAGGTTCGTGGGGGTAGCGTCAAATCGGACCAACTGTCTACAACGCTACTGGGGAGTCACGCGGGTGGCAGGCAACATGGCACGCTAGAACACAGATCAATAAAGAAGTTTAGAATTCGGGTGAAGAACATGAAATTTTTGGTGAAGCTCGACATTGAATAATACAATAGTAGACTTCGATCATTTTCTCTGTAAATATTTGTTCAATTTCTTGTTTCTTGTTTCTATTTCTGTGACCCTTTTCACAAATTTAAAGCGAGTTAATAGAGCCATATATTTCCTCAATCAAGCTGAATAGCTAGTCTTTCGGTCTCTAAGATGGGGCCGACCACACTAAACCCCCTCGCTAGTATTCGCAAATTGATCTTCATATTCGAAGGAATGCCCTTTCTGCCCCGGTTCAATACTGCGGACTGATTTAACCATTACCACCCACCTCTGGGCCCTCCATGGCCTCTACCTCGCCCTCTTCCACGACCGCCACCCCGACCACCACGACCTCCCCTTCCACGACCTCTGCCTCTACCTCCACCGCCAAAGCCGCCCCTTTCTGAAGGCGGTGGTCCCTGTGCTTTGCGTTGTTGTCGTTCTTCCAAACTTGCGTCCCATAGATTCTCAATGCCGAGCAGTTCACAGAAAGCTACAGTTTGGGGGTTGGTGTACTCTTCAGGCGATTCATCGACAATCTCAGGAGTACCCATGATGTATGGAGAAGCTGTAATCTCGAAATTCTCCGGGACACCTAGCTTTCCAGCTTTGACAATGTTCTCCTCGACCCATGCCCTCTCCGCTTCGATGAGTGGGAGATAGTGTTCCTCTCCTAAGTCAGGTACCGTCTGAGCAGCTCGATCGCCAATAACAAGTGATTTGTGGAATACTCGAGAAATTGCTAGCCATTCTGGATCATATTGCAATTGGTAGCGTGGCGAATCCTCGTTGCGTGAGTGCTCGTGGCCCGTCTCTGGTTTGAAAGGTTGAATCTCACAGAGCTGAAGAAAGTGCCGTCCAGGAAGGCACTTGTCAAGAGCTAAAAAGCGGACCTGCTTGTTCGTGATACCGGCTGGGACAGGCTGACCAGGGGTTCTCTTCGGCTGCGGTCGAGCAAAAGAAGCAGGCAATTGAGCACGCAACTCTTCGGACACTTCACTTGTCTCTATTTTCGCTTCCTCGGGCTGCCTCAACTCGGACGTTTGGGGTTTAGTCTCCTCCGCTTCATCATCATCATCATCATCCATGTCCAAGTCAATTTCGTCTGGATTATTCTCTTCTGCGGCTGCGGCTTCAGGCTTAGGAGGTGCTTCATGTTTGGGCGCCTCATTGCCAGAGACGGGTTCATCTTGATATGACTTGACAGCTGCAAACTTGACGTGTAAATGTGCAGAAAACCAGTATGGTGGTCTCAACCTATCCATGACATATTCGGCTGCTACATTACCAAGTGTTCCATCCCTAGACTCATGGCGAAAATCAGGCTTTTTTCTGAATAGCCATTCCTGGTCTCCGTGCTTCTCAATCGCACGTGGCCAGTCATGGCTTAACCCCACATCCACCTGTGTCTGGACGAGAAGAAGCTTTCTTACGTCGAATTCTCGGACATGATAGAACGATTTGACATCATCAGAGTTGAATGGCAATCGCTCATGATGAGGTTTGCGATAATCGAAGCCTTTCCAAATGCCAGATAGACCGGCGATGCGAAGAGGGCCCAGGCGAAGAATGTTGGCAGCGCCGAGGTAATAAATGTTCGGTGCGACCCAGCCACCGTAGTAGAGCTCCCACAGGTGCGAGCTAGCTTCGTGGTTTCCAGCAATAAAGATGGTTAGGTAGGGAGCTTTTCGCTCTCCTGAGTAGTACTGAGGAAAATCGCCGAGGTGACGGTATTTGACAGGACACGACATGACGGTCAGATCTGCAGCATTTCGGCAGGACTAGGTATGCTAGTCAATAGGGCCGTCACATGCAAGGAGGATACTGGAAACGAACCTGGAAATCGCCGCCGATAATGAGAAGATCGACACCATCCCAGCCGCGATGTTTGCACGACTCCGCGACGGAGGCGTAGATGGCATTGAGTGTGCCATGTCCCTGCGACAAAAGTCAGTCACCAGCTCCACTGCCGGGCAGAAGAAGACAAAGAAAACATACGCAGCCTTCAACGGCGACACGGACGCCTTGCGTCTCAAATGTGTTGGCTGCCATTTTGTCGTTGCGAATTGGTGCAGACGCCAGGTATGTATGTCAGCGTGTTGACGCTGGGGAAGAGGGCGATCTAAATTTTGGCTTGGGCCGGGGCGGTCTCAAGTGTTCATATATCAACAGGAGTGGAATATCTGCACTTCATGGGAGGCGTAACCAAAACCAAGTATGAAATTAAGCGTGACAGTGCTGGGAACTTTTTTATTATAAGAATTCATCTTGATTACTATCAATTGATACAACGTCGTCGGACTAAATACAGGTCATCTTCATTGCAGCTTATTCTAGCAAAAGTCAATGCTACAAAACAGGTCTCCAATAGGATTGACCTGTAAATTACTGATGCGACAAAATACAATCACGGTGATAATTATGTATCCCCACAGAAAAAGTGAATGCTCAATGCGTCAACTGAGAAACACAGAGTGAGGGGGATTCATTCATCTTCCATCTCTAATAGACGTTCGACCCATGGAGGAGTAGAAGGGAAGAACGCATATGCTGAAATGGTGAAGAGCACGATAGCTCATTGCACATGTGCAACATTTCACGAAGGACCTAAAAAACCTCTGGAAACAGGCAAGAGAAAGCATCAAGACCTCAAATGGTGAGTTTGTCGTCATTATTCATCCAAGGCTGCAATTGTACACATTGCTCGCCCAGTCTAGTCGTGATTCAAACAGACGCCCAAAAACAGCAGCCGTACATATCCTTACCATCCGAACTCCAGTACTCCCACCGGTTTGCAGTTCCCCACGGAAGCGGAGATACTGATGGATGCAATGCAAACAAAATAGCAAAACGTGCGCATTAAAGAAGCGGGTGGTTGTTGTGCGTCAGCAACAACAGAAGAACCAAATGTTTTGGTTTGGTCACCTCATGCTCATATTCGCCCTGGCCGAAATTAGTCATAATGCAGCCGGACCGGGATATCGTGGTCAGGATGCGTACTGGTCCAGGCCCAGGTAATCTGCAGCGGCCAACAGCTCGAGACAGAGCTCGACGGGGATGTCCATGTCAGGCACATCCTCGCTATTGCGATAGCGGTACCAGTAGTGAAAATACTCAACCACCTTATCTAGAACCATGGAGCTATTGTTTCCAGCAATCAGCATCTTGGTTTTTCTTTTTTCTCCCCGGAAGTCTGCATTCCTGGAGACCATGTCGGGCAAAGAAAAAAAAAAGTGATTGTGTGGTCAGGTCAAGTGTAGTGAACAATCAACCAGTCCAGCCAAGACTGGGTCGGCTGTTCTGTCAAGCGAAAATCTCCATGATCTTTTCATCAATCCATCGGGAAGGGGCCAAGTGACGGTCAAAGCTGAGCTCATCATCGAGATGGCGGGGAAGGCACAAAAGAAAGGTAGAGCAGACGGATAGCAAGGTTGTGTGCGCCAGGCAACACGTGGATAGCAAAAACCTACCTCATCTCTTGGAAAACACAGCGGGCATCCTTTGCCTCGGCGAACTGACCTGTCGAAAGCTGTGAGCCGACTTGCTTGGGCACTCCCCAATTTGGAGTTTGCTGAGCTGAGAAGGTTTTTTTCTTCCTCACGTACTCCTCACGTCGAGCATGCCCTTGATGATGGGGCTGACCATGGCTGCCTCACGGAGCACAACAAACTCAAAGCCATCGGCCGAGACGAGAGTGATGTACTTGCTGGGTGTCTGGATGTCCATCGTGAGGGCCTGTTCCGGGGTGTGTCTGTGTGGTTGTGTGTAGATTGATGGCTGAGCAGATGGTGCAAGGAACAGCTCTGGCTAGGAGCGTCGCGCGGCAGTAGTAATGGTAACGGGCAGTTCGGTGTGTGAGAGTCTGCAGGTTTGTTAGAGAGGTGCATTAACGAAATCGCGTTGGAACAAATCAATGGCGCGGGAAAAATTCTCTTGCGCTGAAGCACGGGCCCAGGCTCCATTTTTCAACCATGCCCGCCCATCTGGGGGCCTTGGAGCCTTGGGGCCTTAGCGGGTGCTGGGGCTGTTGGGGCACCTCATTGTTGCTGTGCCAACCTCCGTAGTCCTGTTGCTTGCGCCAGTTGTTGCACCGAGAAACGGGCTGCAGCACTTGATACAGGCCTCTGGTCCAGTCGGTGCAAGCCCAACAACTTGCGACAGACATTCTTCCCTCTCACCTTCAACTCTCCATACTCATACACACACCCTCAGCCTTCGATTCCACATCCCGCTTCATTCTCGCGTCTTTGGCCGGCCACTTTGACTTCTCCCCGCATCACGCAGCAAACAAGCCTAAACGGCCACCGCCCCGAGCATACGTTTCTGTCCGCCCTTGACCGGTAGTTCGCGCCTAAATATATTGCCTGCCCGGCCCCGATCTAGGTGCTAAATAAACGGCCGCCTGTTCATCTCCAGCATCAACACAATCATCACCCGCACTCTCAGGCGAAATTCCCGCCTGAGATCTCCCGCACCTCTCGCCTCTCCCACACAACGCCCTGCGTTCAAGCATGTCATCATCGTACCAGTTCAGCAACTCGTACTACGACTCCAACGACTACAATCGAGCCCAGCAACGAACCCGCTCCAGCGAGGGCACCGTCAGCACTATGAGCTCGTCAACAGGCCGCGAGTCGGCAGCGACGCATGTGACTGAGGCGCCCACCTACTCCAAGAAGATTGTCGTTGTCGGCGACGGCGGCTGTGGCAAGACTTGCTTGCTCATCAGCTACAGCCAAGGATACTTTCCTGAGGTGAGTCGAATGACGTAGTCCGCCAGAGGCAGAGCCGTTGATGCCAGCGAGCATCAGAACCGCACTCTGACCTCGATCGCGCCGTCACTGGAGGGGGCCATTTGCTAACCTATCCGGCGCAGAAATACGTCCCTACAGTTTTCGAGAACTACATCACCTACCCTACCCATCCCCCCACTGGCAAGACTGTGGAGCTAGCATTGTGGGACACTGCCGGCCAAGAGGAATATGATCGCCTCCGGCCACTTTCTTACCCAGAGACGGATCTTATCTTTGTCTGCTTTGCCATTGACTGCCCTAACTCACTAGACAACGTGCTAGATAAGGTAAGATTTCTCATTCATCGCATGAGCCATTATAAGACGATGCTAACCCGGTGCGCTCGACAGTGGTACCCCGAGGTCCTGCACTTCTGCCCCTACACCCCTCTCTTCCTCGTCGGCCTCAAGTCAGATCTCCGCCACAAGAAGACATGTATCGATATGCTCAAGACCCAGGGCCTCACTCCCGTCACGTCAGAACAGGGCATGACTGTCGCCAAGAAGATGAACGCCCAGTACATGGAGTGCAGTAGCAAGGAGATGCATGGCGTCGACGAGATCTTTGAGCGGGCCCTCCTTACCGTTGTCGCCAACGATCGAAAAACGCTCGAGGCCGCTGCTGCTTCTGGCTCTGGCTCAAGCAACGACAAGAGGACCTCACTGCCCGGTGGCGTGGCGGTCCCCAAGAGGAAGAAGAGAAAGTGTCAGTTCCTCTAAGAAGCCTGTGCCAGGAACGGACGACACCTTGAGGAGACAGATATCTTAACCCCACTTTTGTTGCATCTTCTTCGCTTGCTCTCCGTCTAACCAGAAGAGGGGGAGATTTGTACAGGCGAGGTGGGCACACCGGCATAAAAGAGTTGTAATGACTATCGCATGAATCTTGTTGTTTATAACGATTGCGCCTTATGTTTTTTTTTATGGTTCTGTTGCTTTTTACACGCTGACGAGGAAGTCCCGCCAGCGATGGTCAACCGGGACGAGCCCCTCCGAGGTCGCTGGAAAGCGCTCTCCCGACAAGGTGCGGGAGGGTGTAGATTCTCGGGTCAAGGGGACGGCAGGGAAGACCGCGGATGCTATGTTATGGAATGGAACGGTACATAGGGAGAAGCACGCGTGTTCTGGGATGATTTAGAAGACGGGTTTATTTGGGAGGTTGGTTAAAGTGGAATGGAAGGAGAACATGGGCCTTTTTTCTTTTTCTTTTTTTTTTTTTCGCCCTGACTCGTCTTCCCCGGAATGTCTCTTCTCTCCTCGTCTATGCAGGCGGGCTTAAATTGGGGGTACTCGTGCTAGATGCGCTGGCGCAAAATGGCGGTAGGGGCCAACAGGGGACCAGCGGCGAGCGAGCGCGGCGAGGTGGCGGGGCCCGATGGATTGCGGGACAGCGGCAATGGATGCGACTCTTGACTTGACGACCGAACAACTACCTAATCTTTGCAGCTCAAGTTAGCTTCTCGCCTCACTATCTAGCCTCAACAATCACACAAGGGGGGACCGTGTTTTCTGGATACGCGGCCGCTAACAAGGCGAAAGCATCCGGAGAAGAGTGAGATGGTCACACGCAAACCGAAGATGAGCAACCAGAAACACTACCACCCCCATCTCTAATGTCCCGACGACATCTAAGAAATGGGTAGCGCGCCCGCCAACGCTTGTTCCATTTAAGCCAGGCGCACTCGCAAGGCCCGGCCGGTACTTTCGGGCACATCACGCAGCCAATCGAGGCTTGGAGGGCACTGACGATTGGCTTTCGCATCATGGCGACGGCGCCCGGCATGGCAAAGTTGGTGTCGCCGACTTTCCGCTCTAGCAGCGGGCTATCTGCCTCTGGTCGCTCATCCGCAAACGCTTGCCTGCATCTCAAGCCCACCGGCCGAAAAAAAAATGATAGAGTCGCTTATGGTGGCAGTCTATTTTTTTTTTTTTTTTTTCTAGGGGAGGGGGGGTTGTGTGGCGGTCGAAACTGGCCACTCGCAATTCGCCAAGTAGAAGTATGAGGGTCAACTTACCCTGCGGTGTTGTTGTCTGGTGGCGGATGTAACGATTGTGCGTCGGGGGAGGCGAAGAGGTGATCGATGTCTTGGAGACACCGAGGATGGGGTCGACTTTAAAAGGTCCCGGAGACAAGCACCCGCACCGGGGAAAAAGCAGTAGCCTCGAGGGATATGAAGCTCGACCGGTTCCCCGTTGATGCGATGGTCAGCGATCACAGGGGTGGGCTCCTCTTTTTTTTCTTACTCCCCGTTGTCCCCTTGGTCAACAGTCGCTTGCTCGTTCTGCTTGCTTGCTATACGGATCCTCCTGCGCAGGCGATCGAGATTTTCGGCGCGATATGGGGTTGCCGTGGTGGATCTAGGCCTTCAAGAATTTTGGTTGTGTTGTAGGTGGAAGAAATGGTGAAGGGAAAGCGGCATAGATAAAGAGAGAGGGAGACACGGCTTTACGGAACACGGCCAGGAATCAGAATCAGGGTCCTGTACAATCAAATCTCTCCAGCTTATGCATGTAGGTTGTCGTGCCATTCCATGTTTGGGGAGAGGGGATGGGATGCCCTCTAATGCAACAACGACGACATGCCTCCTCGCTAGCCCCTCCCTTTCCAGCCCCCCCTCCACCCCCTCCTCTGCCATCTATGTTGTGTTTGGGCACGGAGTCGGTGAGAAGGGTGAGGAGGGAAGTCCAGTATGACCCTGCAATCTCCAATTGGAACTTGTTGGAGACAGTGCTGGTGTCAGTAGTCGTGATAAAGATGCAATGCTCCGGCCTCATTCCGTCCCTCCACCCGGGGCCTACACAGCTGGGAAGCAACCCGGGAGCTGAACCAGCCTCGTAGGCCAATCTCACGCGCAGCGGCGGCCACCTCTTCCCCCGCCCTGCAGCACAGCTCCTCACGCAGAAGAAAAACCTGTAAGTCGAAGCCATCCCACCCGAGCCCAGGTGCGCCTCAATCACAGCAATTTGGCTCCAACCCTCCTCCATGACGTCACAGGCGAGAGAAACCCGCACGGCCCATAACGGCCCGCCCCTGTCGGTCGGCGTGTTAGAGCTGGTTGACAGGCTCTAAGCGTTGACAGGTACCGTTTGCGTACATTGATCAGCGCGGCGATACGCGCTTCCTGTTAGCGGTGCCTGATCATGGGGCCCTAGTAAGACTTGACCCGGGCATCGGGGCCGGAGTGAGGAATCGGAGAACGTGGTCGGTTGAGGGCGTAGCGTGTAGCGTGGGGCTGTCGCTGCTTTGTTTCTGCTGCTCCCCCATATTCTGTATCTGCCTTCTGCCACGGGGACAGCGCACACCGACCGGCCCTTCCAAGATTATGGGGATTGTGAAATGACAGGCTAACTCGATGCCAAAGTTACTTTGGACCACCCTGTCGCCTCTGCATGCGCAAATGAGCGTTTTTTTCCTTCTTTTGACCCCCGGCCTTTGGCTTCGCTTCCACCATGAGTGTGGCTGTCATCCATCCTCGCGTCAACCCCGCCGACGTCACCGTGCATTAAGACCCCTAGCCCCGTTCCCCATCCCTCTCTGTTTGTGCCTGTGCCGCCCATCCCTCAAAGACGTCATTTCCACCTCACCGTCTGCCGATTCCGAACCCCAAAGCCCTCGCTCAGCCATCTGAGGACATCGTGATTCTGATGCTGTGTTTTCCCGCGCATCTCACCTTCCTGTAGAAGTTTGGCCCCCCCCCTTTTTTTTTTTTTTTTTTT
>NAGG01001380.1:0-52465 GCA_003031705.1 Calonectria naviculata
CCCCCATTCCCTTTCTAAATATTTTTTATTAATGATCATTTTTAATAATCTTCTCTCCCCCAAGCCAGCAGTAATCATCAGTGTAAAATCATTCTCTCATCGTTTCCTCGAGAAAACAAAACAGACGTAGTCCAGGTTCGGCGTAGCTTGACCATTCCAACAATAATGAGCAAGGAGATCCGAAGTATGCTTAACCTTGCACTCACAGGCCCATCCTTGCCACCCTTCAACACTAAGATGAACACCCATCCCTCCTCTGCAATGAGCTTGCACGCGACCGGTAAACCGCCTACCTCTTTTGCTCTAGCCCTGTCATGCCTGGCAATGGCGCCTGGGCTCTAGAACCTCTCAATCTTCTTGTCGCGTTCTCTCGCATGCACCTCTCTGACCATGCCAAGGGCCAGGAACCTTGGCGACCTGCACGATCTCGGGGAATGTTTACGCCCTCGTGTTTGAGAAAATTCTCGAAGTATTTAGCTGCAGAGATCTTCGCTCTGGGTTCTTTAAACTATAATTATCAGCGAGGCATTTGTTGCATTCAGGAACCAGCACTGCCTCTAGCATGGAGGCGAACTTGCAGTGGTGCCAAGGAGTGCTTGGCCTGGATAATCTGCGGCTTGTTTGCACGCCTATATATATCTCTTTGATTCGGTCTCGTATTGGACTGGCCAATAAAAAAAATTTTCTCTGTGCCGATGTTTGCAATCGCCCTGGAGCAAATAAACTCGTCGCGGAGATGAACCCAATCGTCTTATCTATGTTTAACTTGTGGGTACGAAATTGTTTCACTTAACCATGTCGATCAGGTCTAGTCAGATAAAACATGACAATTCTTCATTATCAAAATTTCGGCAGTTCCGGACCGTAAACGTCTGATGTCTGCCGCTGAAGCTTGGCACAATGGGGATTTATTTGCATTGCGGTCCCAATTGCTCAACCAAAGTGAACCCCGCTGGCTCTTGGCTTCTTGGCGTTTATTGTGCCGCCTTCCCCATTTAATGACAGCGCGGCTATCCACAACACATAATCCGTATTTATAATAACGCCGTTGGGTGAGAGCTGATTTCATTACGTATAAGTGCACCAGCGACCAGCAGAGTAAAGTTGTCGTCAATTCCTAGCTGCATACTTAGCAGACCCAGGTGAACAGACCCGAAAGCTTTAGGTGGAACCACCCCTGAATACACCTGGGGGCATGTATCTTGGCGCTGTGGTGGAGATGGCCTGGGGTGCATGCTTGGGCATCTTTGGTTGAATCGGAGAGGCGTTTGTCCGAGAAGCTCTGCCGACCTTAGTTTAAGAGAACAACCCGGTAGTTAGGATAGCATGATACTTTTTTTATGTGTCATTGAAAAGCCTTCCACGGGCTAAGAAACGAGACCAGAAGGCTTGGCCTACGTTTTCTCCTTGGCGCACAGCATCTGTATGTATTTACATGACCAGTTGTTTCACATCCCCACGCGCAATCCAATCGTAGCATCTCACAGAGAAGATCGACCCAGTAAACCCCGCAAAGTGGCTCGAGTTCTCATTTATAAGAAAAACAAACTACTCTGGGGTAAATGACGCAATGCGCAAACTCCCATGCACTCCCTGGGACAATGTTGACCCTGTTGGGTCGAATAGAGTCGCAATTGCATGTCGCGGCGAGGCTATTGCTCTTACCTAACTCTGGAGATTTTTGGCTTCCTTGGAAATCCCCCAAACCTTGGAGCCACAAGGAATGCACTTATGTCGACAAATGACTGAACCTTGCAACGATTGTTGGGATGAACGTTGGAATGGGCAAATATGAGATACCGAGAGAGGAATGGGATACTTGGTATAATTAATCAGGTTTTTCTCATATGCATCCATATAATTTGGCAATATATGTTACGGTTGAAGAAATAATAATGTTTAGGAAGAGACATGTATGGGTTTTGATCAATGTGATATTACTAGTTACTCTTCAATAGCGCGTCCCGGATTTTTTTTTTTACACTACCGAAACACTTTTCTTTATCATCGAAGCATTTTTATAGTTATATAATATCTCCATGACAAAGTAAATTATCATCTTTAATTAGCTTGGCGGTCAACCTGTTAGAAACTTGCAAGGGATGGATATATTACTGTCTGGAAAGTCCTACAACATAAAACGTCATTAATGGAACATAATCTAGTAATTGTCTGTTGATGTAAGGTTTGTATTCTATTTTTTTCGCTAAACTTCTCTATTTGCGGTGCCAAGTTTTACTCGAAGCCCAGGAACTTGACAAGGAAATCCTTCTTTCCAAGAGGCACACCTTGAGCTCGTAGGATTGAGTAGCCCGTGGTAATATGGAAATAAAAGTTGCCAAAGTTGTGGGTCAAAACGGCTCGCTCGACGGGAACCTTGTGAGTTGTGCCGGCCCAAGGAATCAGCCTGCTTATTTTAGCTTCACATTTTGGGCAAAGTATGAATGAGACTTACAGGTCAATCTCTTGGCCTGCCCGAGCGTCCACGGTGGCACGATCGAGAGCCTTGACCACCTCCAATGTCTTTTGGATTCGTTGATGCAGATCTTCAAAGGTCTTTTCGGTGTTCTCCAGGTTGACGGGATCAGCACCGGACAATCGGCCAGCGGCGACGAGGGCTGCCTTGGAGGCGTTCTGAACCTGAAATGCAAGGGGAAGCTGGTCCTCAATAAGACGAGCGTTTACGAAGTCGTTGACATCCTTTCCCTTCTCCTGAGCATACTTCTCAGCCTGAGTAAGGATGTGCTCTAGGGTAAGGAGACCATTGGTGAGGGTGGGGACGGTAGTGTCGTAGAGGGAAAGGCCAGCCATGTTGGGTTTGTGTGAAGAGGATTGCGAGTGAATTGCTTTGTCACGAGATGAACTAAACCGATTTCATGACTTATATATGCATTTTTCCCTCATAAACCCACAGGGACGGTGCTAGAATTACATGATTCCGAGCCTCCATCTCGTATCAGGCTCTGCGGGGTATCAAAGATTAAGCTCCAGGATAGCATTGCTTCTACGCACGACTAAGCGGCCCGATGACAAGAATTCAATGTGGGAGAAATGTGGGATATTGTATGAGTTGCATTTCTAGTTATTATGTCGTGATTTACGTGCTGCGACCTGGAGGTTGTGCTTGGACGTCAGTTGCGTCATGCGCAGGCACATGGCGTCATTAGCAAATGGGCCAAATTTGTAAACTGATCCGTCTTTAAAGCCGATGCCGGCGGGTTGTGAGTAATTGAACAAATGTAAAATTACCAGCGGAATCTACCCAGGTTGCCAAAGGATCACCATGTTTGGAGAATAATGCCTCAAGTCCCATTATGAACTGGTGAGCACGCGATAAGCACCCTTACGCTTTGGGAGCCCCTCAGGCGATGCTCCGGTTCCCGTTCGAAGCTTCCGACGAGCCGATCATTATTCGACATCCGGCCCGAGAACAAGAGTTGCAGGCTATCAAACAATCTCACAGATTATGATGCAATCGCGGTAAATACTCTTGGCTTGGACGATAAACAATTTCGGGATGGACTTATCCTCCAACTTGGTGAGTGTGAATACACTGTAGACCTGAGTTAATGCTCTCCATCCTATCATATACTGTGTCCATTTTCGGGAGTTTTATAATCCAACGACGTAAGATGATTCTTTTTCTCTATAGTTCTTTTTTATTAATTGCCTTCAGAGGCACCGCATGAAGATAGAATTAATTACATAACAATGACGATCTGTCCAGTTGGGAAACATATGGATCAAGTTCTATACCAATATGACCCTCGCCATCTCGCCCGATGTATTTTCCAAAACTGAAAGTGTGGGCACCCCATCCAGATTTGGGCTTTCCATACTCAATGGCTCTGCTCGGTGCAATGTATGCTAGAGTCGAAGCAATGCTAGACGGAATGCGAGGCAGAACAAAAAATGGGGTTTGAACGTAAAAGATGATCCCGATACTCAGGTCAAAAGCCAAAATGACAATGCTGATAATGAATGCCGGCTTATCCATAAAGATTCGAGTTTCATAGGCAATTCTAATCCCGGATACAGAATTGTTGTTATCAGCCGTGGAGAAAAAGCCTGTTTCTGTGCTGAGGAGAGTGGCGAAGACTTGGCTATATATTTTGTTTATGGATGGAATAAGCGTTGCTGGGTCAGGAACAGGATGGTGAGGATCAAGGAAATTTCTGCCATTTTCCATTAACATGAAATATGACATCCAGTCAGCTGTATGGTTGGTACTCATCCAGGGCGGGGAACTTGTGAATCGATAGGCTCGGTTGAGCAAGATAGTGAACGAATCTGTAGCATTTTGAGAATCTGGGCCACCCAAGGTAGGTTCCATGGCTCCAATCTGCTCATAATCAAGGATATAACCATCGACATCAATTGTGACATTGAACATTGCGGTTTTGAAGGATGGTTCGCATATAGCGAAACTTGCGTTGACGTCGCTGGTGTTCCCGCCCTGGGGCAGTCTGGCCCAGCTCATGATGAACCTCTTTTCGCATGGGTTGATTTCATCTGGTGATGGCAATGTAAGAAACATACTATGCGATGAAAGAACATGATCACCGCTGTATGGAGCTATCCACCTTCTGGCAGACTGGAGAAGATCCGGGCATCCTGGACGCGCGCTCATGTAATCTGCCTCCTTCGATGCATTCGTGGAGATAGGAGCCTCAAGAATTGGCGAACACACAGTATCGATACCAAATCCTCTTGTTTTCAGCAGGTATTTATCTGTGGCGTTTGTTTTGGCCGTTTTGACGATGGTGTGTGGAAGAAAATAATATTCCTTTGATACCCAAGGTGGCAACTTAAGGCCTAGGGACATATTTGCCGTCGTAATGTAACGATGCTCAGTGAAACCATTATATATACTTTTGTTTACTCCTTGGTATTCATAATAGTTTAGAATGAAACTATTATTGAGTGGTAATTGAACTGTTGGTAAAAATGACTGTGAATAGAGGTTGGCTGTTGGCTGCTCATTAAATAGCGAAGCAAGACCAATGGACAGAAAATATCCAAGGAGTGAGGTAACACATAGCAGTGTCAATATTAAATGCCGGGAAATAATTGCCTGGACAAGAATCAGTTGCGGAGGAAGGGAGGTGTATGTGACATCAATGGATCTAGATGGCTTGGCTCTTCCTTTCCACAAGTCCTGAAAGGGCTGAAGCAGGCAACGTGTTCGTGTAAGCAGAATCCATATTGCCCCAGATATAGTCGCAAAAACAGTAGGGAGATATTTCTCCAGAATGTCCAAAACATTGCGATTTTCAGACGGTAGTGTCAATCCTGGATAGTCATTAGCAAGCTAGAGGGAGGGCCAAGAAAAATGGGAGATTCCAACCGTTATCTGCCTCCTCTCTTCTTTTAAGATATGAAAGAACAGCCGCTGCCGAACCCAATGCACATACGAAACAGAGCCCCGTTGTTCTCCGCAGTATGAAGGGCTTGACTGGATCATAACTATTCTTTTGGGGGGATGAAGAGTTTGCATGCCGGGTGGAAACCTTTTCTATGATGAGAAAATTTTGTGATTTGGACCCATCAATGGATAATTCCAAGTGCAGATTGCCAAGCTCTTGCTTGAGGCTCTTTTCATTGGTGGTCCCCAATGCCCCAAAACATTCCTTAATGCCCAAGCTGTTGTGAGCAAGTGTGATTAACCAGCTTAACGATGAAGGATCAGATTGTAATTGACAGGAAGAAGAGGATAAATAAAGGTAAAGAACAATGCATGCTGAAAGCCCATTTATGATTAAGAATACTTCAGAAATCGCAGATAGAGTGCGATTGACAGATATTCCGGTTTGCCGAAATGAAGCGGTCGCTGTGTGGTTTGCCCATGTTGTATCGTTTCTAGCCAAATTAGAAATGGCAATTGAGAATAGTGGTTTGTGAGCACTTTCGTATAAATGTTTCAGTTCTGATGGATCTGAGTACTTGTCCAGCTGGGGTGAGTTCCTAGCAAGACCAAACGGTGTCAAGTACTTTTCGGTTACCAGGTTTCGTATAGGAGGTTTATTGTAAATAGTGTCGAAGATTGCGAACGGGAAATCTTTGGGAACTCCTTGAGAGCCACTTCCGACAGTGCCTGCTCGTGAAGCAAATATTTGGTATGCCGTGGTATTGAGATCTTCCGAGGCTAGTTTGATGGGGTCTGAAAGTGGTGTTATCATGCTGTCAATCGGTTTGAGGTCCTCGGTAATTGTTGCCAAGACTTCTTGTTTGTAGAAAATTTGATCGCAGTATAGCACTGTGAAGTTGAATCGATAATCTGTGGCGTTGATTTGCTTTATCCATCCATAGAAAGCATCATTGGTACTTCTGGAACATGTAGAAGGTTGGCTCCAAGTGTATAGCATATACTCATTCTCGTAGAAGGGAAAGGGAGCGGTCCCGGTACAGTTATCGAGGTTGCTAGTCATAGGAAATTCCCCCTTGGCTCTATCTCTTGTTACATTCATGGGCGAACAGCTCAGTTCGGTCCAGAATTTTGTCGTAGTAGCTGTCCAATTCCTTTGGCCATAAGATATCCCTACCTTATTATCAACATAGAAAGGCAGCAAGGCATAATCTTGAGTTGTGAACGCGGGGTACGGTTGCTTTAACCATGTTATGTCGTAAAACATAAGGAGATTTCTCGAATCCAGGCGCTCCTCTTGCTCTGGTACTGGAACAAGGTTTGATCGTGCGGTTATATTGGCTACCCTTGTTGCTTGTGTCGTTGTGATAGCAAATAATGTCGCTTGCAAAGGCGTAATGATCAACATGATAATCAGCATTGTTATCGCAGATATGACTACAGGCCAGTGCCTTGAGCAACAATTAGTTCAAGCTACTTGTCAAGCAATGTATTAATACTTACTTTCGCCGCCCGGCCCGCCATGGCAATAGAAATAGAAACTCTGATGAATAATCAAGTAAAATAGAATCTTTTGCCGAGGCCCCAGCTGGACCAGACATTTCAAGCCATGGCTGTATCCTCCGAATATCCAAATCAATCCAATTCCAGGCCAGACTGTACAAAACAGCAATAATATTAGGGACATAACGGTATGTGACCATTGCGTATTTTGGAATGTCATGTAATGATGGAGACAATGCAAGGCCTCCATATGCTTGACTTCTTTGTGCCAGGACCTCGATGGCTGCTGCAAGGAGGAAAGAAGCTACGGCGAACAACAGAAGACTGGGTGGGGACAGCGACGACGGTCTCCACCCTTTTTTTGCACCTGGAGCCTGCTTTTTGTTGAACTTGTCGCCCATCTTAATGGATCAAGCCACAAAAAAAAAAGGGATGGGGGAAGGGAATTAGAATAGAAATTGAGACTGTCGACCAGAGAAAAAAAATGAGATGCCAAAAGATGAGGAAATTGAAGGTTGATATTTCTCCTGTTTTTCACGTAGCGAAGTGGACTGAGGGCACTCGGAAGCAGGACCAACAAACATTCAGCCACTGCCTAAACAGACTCAGCGCGCAGTCGCTGCTAAATCTGGTAGGGCTGGATGGATCTCTGTGTTGGTACATTGGCACACGGGCCGGCGGCAGTTGCACCAGTTATGGTGACTGCATTGGCGCCCTCGGCTCACACGACACATTAGCTGCAGATATTCATGCATGCCAAGTGCTTGGCTTTATTTTGTACCTTCCCTTGTTTGCCTGGACCAGTGGGATCTGAGATTTACTGTCTGCAAAGCCAACCATCTCCATCGTGTCTTGTGTTGGCAATGGGAGCCCCACACCCAGAAATAGCCTACCGCACAATTTGCAAACCTCAAATGGGGCGTTGCAGAACCGATCAACCATAGCCTTGTGTTCTCCGCAGTACGTGGTACTAAAATAGCAACCCAGAACCGGAAGGTCGCTGAGGAATTTACGTGATCTGTACTACTATTCCGATCAAAAGGTCTCTCACATAGATTGCCGACTCTTATGTGGTGGAATGGCTGGCAAGGGCACAATCAAGGTGGCTGCAAACCGTATGTGAATTCGCAATCGATTCGCAATCCAGACCAGGCAAATAACCGCTAGCGCGTTCAGACCAGACTTGTTCTTGATGGAAGGGGGAATGCGACCGAGGAATATCATCGTCAGATCTGGAATCGCCACATACAGTTGCCGTGAGTGACAATGACAGTAAAGCATTGTGCCAAAACCTCCCCTCAGACTTCCATCAAGTACAATAAAAAATATTGAATTCAGATCAAGCCGTCAAAACGTGCATATACTCTAGATTTATTGCCAGGATGCTTTGGATACCACCTTGTTCATAAGTGAATAATACAGGGTAGGGCTTCCATAAACCCTTCACTGTAAATATTTCTCTGGATAACTTTTTGTCTTTGACGGCTTATAACTAAAAGTGGAATTTTAAAAGTTTGAAGTGGCCTCGTAAGCTATTAGCGTTAGGAAAAGACGCATAGTATATTGCACTGTGGTTTTGATCTTGTGCTAGGTGTCAGACATTTGTCGTAGAAAGTCAAAGGTGGAAAAGAAGAACATCCTTTCTCCTCTGTTATAGTTGACCAAAACAGAAGACAACTTGTTTTTGTGTATCTTCAGTGAAAGTCCAATACATAAGTGTAAGTCAGTATGCGCAATGATCTTGGAGGCGATAATCAGCACGGCGACTCGCCGTTAGTTATGGAGTATATTGAGGTAGAGGGCATCATCAACTCACCATTTCCGCCTTCAACGTTACTATCGTCTGAAATAGCTATTCATATTTAGAAAGAAAGTATCCGGAGTTTTGCTGAACCAAAATTTTATATTCCTTGGTTTTGGTCGTCTCCATACGCTTGCTGCTCACATTATCGTAGATCAGTAGAGTATATCAAAGCAGGCCTCGAGGGATGCGCCCCAGTCAACCCATTCCAGGAGCAAGTCTACACTAGAGGCTTCATGCTTGGCCTGATGGAAGTTCGAGAAAACACCTTGGAGGGAATATTGTCAGATATACAGAAATGCGACCGTTACATAGGTTTTAACAACAGTTTATCAAGTGATAGACAGTTTTGGCGCGAGCGGCCTTCTTGCAGCCTTATGAGCCCTGGAACAACTGATTAATTGAGATTGGACTGGCCTTGACAAGTACCTTGCGTCGTTGTCTATTGATGACCAAGCACTGCGAGACTTTGAGAGGCATTTTCCGCAGCGATAGTTCCTACTGAGTAGACAAACCCGAGCGCTTTTTCAGCTTATTATAGGCCAGAATAGAGTAGAGCATTTATGCATGCTCGGAGATTAATACCTCGACATGTGCTCGGTGGAACTTTGATGCCGTAGCGCGACATAAGAACCGCTTTCTAAATATCAATGCAAGTGTACCCATGTGTTTGGTAATGGCCCATATACTCCATCACATTCTTTAGCAGCCTATATGCGGTGCCCGCCAGGCTGAAAGACAATAGGGTGCTGATCAATACAAAATTTGTATCCTAACATTGAAAAAGCATGGTGCGATAGCTTATCCCTCCAAAGGCATAGTTCACACAATCCACAAATCCTTTTGGCAAAGGGACCTTGCTTGAGATTGGAGTCAAATACAAAGCCGACACAGAGCCTGCTCTAAATGCGCCTGATGAGGCCAACAAAGAGGGTCTATAAGCATACTTTGAAGCGACAACTTGAGTTAGGTTGCTTGAAAAGAAAACATCTAAAATTATGCAACCTCCCTCACTTAATCAAGTGAAGGGTCGACTTAGCAGTCTTCTCAAAGCAAATTGAATGGTTACAAGGTAACAAGAGTCGGTAATGCTCTGTGTGTTGTGTGTGGCATGGGGGACGGGTGACTTTTCGCTTCTCTCACCTCCCGGTAGTGGCCTCTCTATGCGTTGGGTATTATTAACACACCTGTTATTGCCTTCAATCCCTTTTTTGGAAGATGTGGACGTCGCGGCAGTCTGCGTATTATTGGAGGGGTATGATGATGTTAATGCAGTATTAGGAACAACAGTGCTTTGAGAGGTTGCTGGTGGGGAGGTAAACATGAGGGGTCAATTTAAACAAAAATTCTAAATTCTACGGAATACTTGGAAGCTAGCTCCGTGGCCACTGTACTACATAAGAGCTGTGGAATGTACACAACGATGCTTAGTACCATAGCCAGGGTCACTCCTCGGCAGATGCTAGCCTTATTCCGCAGTGCTATAGCTTGTGTCGTCGCGGCCGCGCTCGGGCCAACAGTGGCTACTGATGAAACTGATGAATCCACAGTTTGGCATTCGACCGCAAATCTGCTTGATCAGAATTATTGTAACAGATCTACTGCGATATTCTCAGTGTGAGCTGTTTGATGAAAGGCAATATATTGGAAATTTGACATTTTGACCAACCCCTTCCGAGTCTCGCCATTCCGAGCTTGAGAAGGAGAGTTTATTGGGCCCAAATCTCAATTATTTGAGAGTGGAGCGGATGCTTGGGAATGATCCAAGTTTCCGGGACAAGGGGAGTGTGGAGTCCAACCGATTTGTTGGTGATCAAATTCGGTCGGGCCACGACGCTTCGTCCTTATGGGGTCGTCCATTATCATGGCTAGCGCGGACAGTTGGTGTATTCTAGAAAGTCATTGGGTGCATGCATCTTAAGCAACCCCCTAAACGAGGCCCTCCTCACTCCATGGCTAGGTCATACCATGCTGGAGATCATATCAGTACTGGAGAGCGAATATAGTCTTCTCGATGTTACGTACGAGAATTGCCCCTATTCGACATCCAGTTCCGTTGCCGAAAATGGGCAATTTCTTGGGAAAGCCAGGATGGTGTCTACAGGCGAAGGATTCGGTCTGGGTCGTGAGTCGTAAACAAATAATTGACCGGCTCTAAGTCAGACAGACTTCGCCTCACCTAAACTTTTAAGTTAATAGCCTAGTAGTTTTTCCTCCTGTGAGAGGCTGGTAAATGCCTCGAGCCGAAGCGTTGCTCCCTGTCAGACCCGCGGGGCTGTCATTTCATCCCAACTAAGAGCCTAGGCGAGAAGCTGTCATCTCGTTCCAAACTTTTTGTCAAGATGAAACGTGTGGGCTTATCCGAGGTTTCAGTGTGACAGGGCCCCATGGCGCTGGTGTGCCGGCCCCACTAGTGGAAAGGAGCTGCCGTGGCGTCTCGGGAAGCTAGTGGCGGGCTTCCCAGGGGCAAGGCGCTGGGGTTGGTCTGATTTTCGGGCCACTGGGGCTTCTGAGGCGCTCCCACCCAAGACATGATGCCCATCCACGCGTCCCGTCTGAACACAACCTCTGACGAGCTTAACGCCACGGCGTAACCTTGGCTGATGTATTTGGACACCGATGTTTTGTGGCTTATAGCTGAGCGATTTTGCAAGATTTCCCCTCTGAACCATGAGAGTGATGAAATAAGCATAATTCACTGCTTAGGTGTTTGGGCCGTTTGGAACGTTGGGATTGCTTTCGATTCTTGATCCTTGAACAAAGTTGATGCTACTCTTGGCCTTCTCCAAGTTTGGATGGGTCCCGATGTCCCGCTCGTTCATATATTCAAGACTGCACTGGGGCGGGGCTCCGAGCATCATCCTTGAATGCACTCCCGCCGGAGATGAATGGGATGAGACAGGGTGCTCCTCTCTGATCGAGTGACAACCAGCAACGCCAAGAGGCCTGGGATAAGCGCCACAAAGTCGGAGTCTGTCAAGCCAGCTGCGGGCCACTGTCCACACGGGCCACATGCTAGAAGTAGACTCGATTTTGGAAAATATAAGAATGCCTCGAGACTACCGTATGAGCAGATCTTGCCTTTTCCAAGCTCATCGCGTCTAGTCACTCCTTTGCAGACCACAGCCATTCTCTACCCTTGCCGGCAGGAACCGTTCATTCATTCATTCATTTCAAACTACAGTCCTGGTGACAAATAACTACTCAAGATGCACTTCTCCGCCTTTACTGTTTCTATGTTGGTTGCCAACGCCGCTGCTTGGGGCTACGGCGGTTGGGGCAGCCAGTACGGACGTCACCACAAGGTCCATACCTACACCCAGGTTGTCACTGTTGGTGCTCCCACCTTTACCTTCACTCGTGTCGCCGAGACACCTGTGGAGACCCCCATCGCCGAGACCCCCATCGCCGAGACTCCCATTGCCGAGACCCCCATTGCCGAGACTCCCTACGAGGTCCCCACCACTCTCGTCACCAAGGCTTACTCTACTGCCGCTGCTGCCTCGTCGACTGCTGCCGCCTCCAACGCTGGGCTCACTGAAGACGAGACGAATGCTCTTGCTGCTCACAACGCTGCCAGAGCTGAAGTCGGCAACAAGGCCTTGACCTGGAACAAGGAGCTCGCCGCTGATGCACAAGAATGGGCCAACAACCTTGTTTCCGTCGGTTCCCTTCAGCACTCCAGCGTCTCCGACCAGGGCGAGAACCTGTACATGCAATACTCTACCGACACTCCCTACACCAATGCCGTTGCTGCCTTTGTCTCTGAGAAGAGCCTTTACACTGCAGGCACCAAGATCACTGAGAGCAACTACATGAGCTTTGGCCACTACAGTGAGTGGTGATCTATTTTCCGATGTGTAAATATATGCTGACGTTTGAATAGCTCAAGTTATCTGGGGCAACACCTACGAGGTCGGCATGGCCATGGCCAAGGGAAGCAATGGTGAGGTCTATGTTGTCGCCCGCTACAGGACACCCGGTAACTAGTAAGTGATCACCGTAGTCTTGTTGGTTGTGTAAACCAGCTAACAGAAACGCTAGCATCGATGAGACTCCTTACTAAAAGACGAATCAACGGGCACAAGTTTCCTTGCGGACCGTATTCAATTGGGGTATTCAGATTCGGAGACTAGCTCTGACCAGCTGAAACTTTAGTGACAGATGGACGTGACTGCCTTGTCCTTTCACCTGGCATAGAAAACTGGAAGCCGCTCAGAAATAACTTCTTATTCTTATGTATTTATCTATGTCCCCCACCCCGCTTGGGATGGCTGAAGTGGGTGTAAATGGAGGCAAAAATTTAGACCGATTTCCTGGAACGACGTGCTTTGGATGAAACAACCGTGACGTGATTTTGATACGCTCGCCCTCATGATCCTCCGTAGTGCCCCGCACTTTAGCAAAGCGAACGCTCTGAACAAGAGATGGTCCATGGTATTTTAGTAGAATACTAATAAGAAGGTAAGAAAGAAAGAGAGGTCTTCATTCAGAACAGCTAATGATTCCAGTGGCACCCGTATTGAATTTGATGCGGGTGCTTGTGAGGCACAAGCATATAGCCTGAGTGTTTACCTGACGCAGCTACCATTGCTTGGCGATTCCCGATTGTTAAGAGTTGCAGTCGCAAATATCATGGACTTGAAATGACAAATAAAATTTTTTTTGATCCCGGTTAATCCCGGTAACCATGTTCATTGGGAAAACCAAGGCTTGGATGCTGTGATAACCAGGTTATGCAGCACGATTTTGCCAATACGCCATGACACATCCATCCATCACCTGGTTGGACTGAAGCTTAACTTCTCCACCTCACGATTGCGTGCTCAGTCCCGAATCAATTCAACATGATATCCCGCGATTTTACAGAGATTCCAGTCGTCGATCTAGGCTTGGGAAACGATGAAAATTCCCTTCCTAAGTTGCTAACTAGTTTGAAGGCGGCTCTCACCGACGTTGGCTTCTTGTATATATCCAACCACGGTGTTTCTCCGCACGTTATTGCCGACTTGGTCAACGCTCTTCCGGCGCTATTTTCTCTCACAGACACAGCGAAACACAAGATCGCGCTAGAAAACTCACCGCACTTTTTGGGATATAGCGCAGCTGGAACCGAAACAACAGCCGGCCGTGCGGACCAGCGCGAGCAGGTAGAGTTTGCCACTGAGCTCGAAGTCTCAGATGGCCCCCTGTACGAAGGGCTCCGTGGGCCGAATCAGGTACGCGAATGCTCTGAGTTGAGTGTGGCACCAACTAATTAATGAAACAGTGGCCTCCCGATATCCCGGAACTTAGACCCATTGTTGAACGCTACATAGAGGAGCTGACTCAGTTGGGAGAGAGATTTTTACGCCTCGTTGCAAAGGCCCTGTCGCTACCGGAAGACAAGTTTTTCTCGTACCTGTCCGATCAGCATAGACTGAAACTAGTACACTACCCGGCGTCTGAGGAGGGGAGTCAGGGCGTCGGGCCTCACAAGGACTCATCTGGCTGGTGGACGTTTTTGCTGCAAGCATCGCCCGATGTCGATGGTTTGCAGGTGCTCAACAAGGTAGGTGATTGGATTGATGTACCGGCCATCCCAGGAACGTTTGTGGTGAATATTGGCCAAGTCTTTGAGGTGGTGACCCATGGCGTGTGTAAAGCGACGACGCACCGAGTGCTGTCAAGCTCAAGGGAGCGATTTAGCATTCCATTCTTTCAGGGTGTCCGTCGAAATTTGACTAAGCGCGAGGCTTTGGAGCCCCTGGCCGATTACTTTGCCACATTTCGCAGTGGTGTAGAGTCTGGTGAAGGCGTGGCTATTGATTCACCCTTCCTCACCAGCAAATACGAAACATGGGGCGAGGCTCAGTTGAGGACCAAGATCCGCAGCCACAGGGAAAATGGTCAAAAGTTTTACAGCGAGGTCTATGGCAAGTATCTCAATGATGGTGTATGATGGGGACTGTGTCGATTAGGATTTTTATTCTTAGGTATATGGGGTTCCTATCCTGTGCAATAGTAGGAGAATCAAATTGTCTATCACAATGAGACTGGGGGTCAAGATATTGAAATGCATTTCCTGACATTGTAGACAGTGGTTGAGTGAGTTGGAGGATGAAAATTATTGTGAGGTTCTCACGGGAGGCCTAACGGTTACGTCAGTCCAGGTGGTTGTTTAGGGTGCTTTAGCGTGGTCGGCGATAAGTCTCCGAATTGTGTCCGCCACGAATATAACTAAGCATCAGGTGGCGCACGTGGTCCTTGTCAATGTGGCCTTCAAACATGGCATCTTACACTCCTAAGCACTTTCTTGCCCAGAGCGGTAATAAATACTCGTACATCCACATCGCTTCAAAGAGGGGAAAGACGAGTTTAGTCTTGCTCCACGGCTTCCCATCAACTCTACACGATTGGGTCTATCAGGTCGACCACTTCTCATCACAAGGGTATGGAATAGTCGCGCTGGACCTCCTCGGCTATGGTGGCAGCAGCAAGCCCGGCGATACCCAGATGTATCGTCTAAGGCCGATGGCAGACGAGGTCATTGAGCTCCTAGACCATCTGGAATTGCCACAAGTCGTTGGAATCGGCCATGACTTTGGGTCGACGTTGCTCTCGCGGCTGACAGCTTACCACCCTTCGCGGTGGGCGGCACTAGTATTCCTTGCCGTTGGGCCGCCCAGACTGGGTACACCTTTTGACATTGACATGATCAACCAAATGACGAAAAAGATTCTCGGATTCGAGCTTCTCGGATATATTATTTGGCTGAGTGATGACTCCGCGCAAGTCGCTTTGGAGCAACACGCCAAAGCTGCAATGAGCCTCATGTTTTGTCGCGACCACCGGGTCTGGAATGAATGGTTTCACCCACTGGGCAAGATGCAACAATTTGTGACCGAGGACAGGAGGGTTCCGATTGGGCCGTGGTACACGGAGGAGCTGCAGAACAAGCATCTCCAAGCGTTTGGGGCGCCAGATGGATACAAAGGTGTAATAAGGTGGTATCGGATGTGGATGGAGAATCTGTTTGCTCCAGACGAGGTCGGTTTTGAGAATATTGAAATACCCCAGCCCGCCCTTTTTGTAGTGCCAAGGGAGCCGGAGACATCTGCGGCACAGCAGGAACAAATGCTAGCTTCTTGGACTCCAAATTTAACAACGGTGGCTGTGGATTCGGGGCATTGGGTGCATCTTGAGCGACACGCCGAGACAAACACCGCGATCCAGGAATTCCTGGAAGAATTGTAATTACTCTGGGTGCATCCAGTCAAATGTATCGAGCAAATTAAAGTTAAAGTCGAGCTGCAATCTCTCCCAGTCGAGTGTTTCTAGTTCCTGGCCATCCGAAACATTATTCAAGCTATGATCAAGGACTCCCTGGATGACAGCCTTGCAATCGGCGCAAAGGTCTGCATTTGGTGCCGATGGTTTGACCCAGCCGAGAAAGCCCACAAGGATACTGAGTTCTTGGATGATTCTTGACCGAGTTAGCCTGGGACAATCTGGGTGCGTGCCATGGAAGGTTGGTCTCAATAATTCCAGGCAGAGAATTCCACCTCCCGGAGCGGCATATCCCATCAACTGCATAGTCAGCGAGAAAAAACACATTAAATTGATACGAGAAGCATCAGCTTACCAGCCACTCAAAATCACGGCGCATGCCCGCGAACCGATCCTGGTGCGTCCAAATGGTAAGCGTCAGCGACACCATCTCGAAGCTCGTGACCAAGAGATTTCCGCTATCCGGGTTGCCAAACCGAAGCATCAATCTCTCCACAAAGAACAAATTTTGCAGATGCTCGAGCTTCAGCAGCAATGTGCTAGAGAGCATTTCTAGATCGGTATGAGGGTCGTTCAGGTTTTCGCGACGATACTCGAGGATGGCAGGGAACCGAGCCATGGTGTCAATCTGGCGGGTTTTTAGATTCCTGAGCTCATTAGCTTGGAGAGAGATGGATTTAAATTTTCCGAGTGCCATACTGTAAGTGATCCAAGGTGCTGTGGTATCTTGTCCCCAGTGCAATCTCGAGTATCTCTTCCCTGAGAAAGGCGATCATGGTGCGGGCGCGCAGCAGCGTCGAGGGGGACAAAACACCATACTTGTTCCACCCATTTTCGTCTAGGGCGTTAACAGCTTGCACCAAAGTATCCTCTCCGGCTTGCAAATCCTCATCCCGAAGGTCTAGCGGCAGAGGTGTCGACGAATATCGGCCATTGATGAGTGGCGGCCGTCCAGTAAATGATACCATGACCTTGTCAATCATGAAGACTTGAGCGAATATGCGTCGCCTATTCTCTGAGATCAGGGTAGGAATATATTCTTTGGTATCGGGCTCGGAGTGAAGTCCCAAGAAAGTCATCATGGACACTGTTTCTGCATGACATCTCCAGCATTCGAGACCTATACTGTTAGCCCAATTCAGAACGCAAGACCAAGACTTACTCGCGTCTCCCGTGGCAATAGAATCTACTGTAGACTTTCGGAAGCTTAGAAAAAGGATGAGATCGTTACTGGGGGTACAGTGCAGGGCCAGGTCAATGCAGTAGCCCAGAGCTGCGCCAACATCTTGTACGGCTCCAGCTGCCCAAAAGGTCCAGACCAACCCGATAGATTCCCATCGGAGGCAGTTCCCCGAAAACTGCTCGCTCCACTCTGGCGTGTCGATTTTTTCCTCGCGGAACGGTTGAGCAGTGTTGGCGGATATAGACTGGGCGACGTAATCCAGGCCAGCATCATCATTAATATGCGAACCGAAGGCCTCCTGGAATGTCTGGACAATTCGCCTCGCTGCCACCAATGCCCAGTAGTCTGGCCGACAAGGAATGCGCTGGAAATCGGAGAAGTCGATTGCACTAGGAAATTCACGTAAAACGGTCCTACTCATTTCTCTGAGTGGAGGAGGAAGCTCTTTCTGCTCGAACCTGGGCCGGGGTTCACGTCTAGGACTAGCGCCCAGGCTGATGGATCCATGGACAAGGGACAAACTGTTCCGCGTCTCCTCAAACACCGCGCTATGGCTGGTGAAGCCGAGATAGCCAGAGCATGGGGGCGTCGGTGACGGGTTTGCACGTCGAGAGGGACGCGGCGCAGGCCGAGAAGGGGTGCGGCTCGGCTTCGGAGTGACTGTATATACGCAAGTCTGGCGGCGCTTTCGACACCGGTTGCAGGTGGGCTGACTGTGATCACAAGCCACTTTTCGCGCGCGGCATTGGTCGCAAGCCTGAGGGCGGCCGTTTAAACGACGGAGAACCGGCGTTTCAGACGCCATATGCAACGCAACGTGCCACGATGAGTCGGTCAGTTTGCACAGGGCTGACAAACTGAAGCCGAAGTGGGTTGGGAATGTTAGGAACAGCTCGGCTTCGGCTTGGATCGCTGGTGCTGCGACAGGGATTTGCACCAATCACGCGCCGTCACCCTCGGCTTCGGCGCACACTTGTTTCCCACCACCACTGTAAAGCCTCCCCACCAACTTTAGGCGTCATACCAAGTTTGGTAGACCGGATGCAAAGCTGACCCATCAAATCTCGTCGTTGTTAGGGCGTAGTGACTCAATCGGTCGCCAATGTGATTCAATCCTAACTTGCGCAAGGTGTGAACGCAAGCCGAGTCGTCATCCTGGTTCAAGGCAACTATTTAAGTAGTGGCATCTCCCGCCAGAAGATCGAAAATGCAATCATCATTATCCTTTCTCACATTGCCTGCATCGTAAAGCAATCGGGTTTCACGCATATACTCGCTATCATGTCGCATTCAAGTACCACCCTCGGCTCGGATGCCTATATGGCATCCAATGCCTCCGAAGCAACGCTGGTCGATTCTGTGAACGTTTCAAGTTCAGGAAAGCAAAGTATGTAAACCACGCTTTTAGTCCAACCATTCTAATAGTAACCAGGTACAAATTCTCCAAAGCTGAGTCTGAAGACCAAGATCAAGCGGAAGCTTGAAGGGTCCCAGGATCCTGCCCAGATGCACAAACGTGAACCTACAAAGAACTGGGAGGCACGAGCCAGTAAGTCATCAATTAGTCGTTCTCTTAGGCTATAGAATGCTGACCACATCAAGTGGCTCTTATGTGAGCCAGCTAGCTCAAGGCCGATGACTTGGAATTTAGCGTCGTTACGATTTGTTGGATACCCACTCGTTGTTGGATTAAAATGGCCTGACGGAAGTAATGTGCCGGAATGATGACGATTCAAGGGTGTGACTGCTTTTTCTTTTCTTGTCTTTTCTTTTTTAACAAAAAACTCGGTGCTAGGAATGAGGAGTGATTTTTCATGATTTTATTTAGAAACAGGCTAGGCTGCAAGATTAGCGAGGTGTGATTCTCGGAGATATTAGTACAGGTCGAGAGAAGATGGTCATAATTTCATGCTTATTTGACTCTTAGATGGTGAGCACAACTTTGCCTCTGCGATCCATCCTTCCGCTTGCCGTTTCGTATGCCTGTCTCGCTTTCGCCAAAGGAAACGCATGTGCCAAAAATGGTCGCAATAACCCGAGTTCCAGTGGTTTGGACAACTTGGCAAGCCGACTCCCCAATGGGTTCACGATAAAGAAGAGTGCGTTGACATGTTCTTTTCCGACCGGTGGGCTCTGCGCAAATGCGAAGCTGCTCGAATCCACCGAGATGAGCGTACCGTCGTTAGTTACGATAGACCAGGACTTTGACAACGGCTCACCGCCGACAGTATCGATGATGAGGTCAATTGGCGGGTGCGATTCCATGTTGGCGTATTCAATAATCTCCGTTGCGCCCAGCGACTGCAAAAACTCTCGATTCCGTTCCGTCGAACTGGACGCGGCTATTACCTTCAGGCCTGCAGCAGCTGCAAGCTGGACGAGGTAACTGCCGACAGCGCCAGAGGCACCTGTTACCAAGACAGAGCGCGAGGGTGCATTCTGGTGCGACGCATCAAAGTCCGGCTCCGGGAGGCCAGCTTTGTCAAATAGTGCCTCCCATGCCGTGAGACTACTCATTGGAACAGTCGTTGCCTCTGCCCAAGTCAATTTCTTGGGTTTCAGGGCCAGCCTGTCCAGGTCGGCGACGGCATATTCAGCCCAGGTCGCACCAGTGTGGGCGCTCAACATGCCGTAAACTTCATCGCCGGGCTTGAAGGCGGAGCTGTCGCCGTTTATACTTTCCACGGTACCGGCCAAGTCGTACCCGAGAATGTGTCGTTCCTCAACATATGATTCCGGCCAGGTCAATTCGTCGCGGGTCACCGTTGCAGCATGCACGCGCACGAGGGCTTGGCCGGGCTTCGGCTGGGGGATATCGACACGCTCAAGCACCAGGGCCGACGACGGCGCTGGGTTGCTGGCTGAGAATGGCTCTCCATTGGAGGCGCTGGAGTTTATCCGGACGGCTTGCATGTTTGCGCGGGCAGTTTCGATGTTTATTTGGATGAGCGATTTACACGGGGTTGATGCTGAAGCGTCATCAGGTATCGTTGGGCACGCTGACAAACTTGAACTACGCATCTAGTCTAACATGCAAGTCGCCGGCAGTTCCGTCGTCATGTATGTACCCGACGCGCCACGACGAAGGCTCACCTCACCGCTTGGGCCACGCATTCGGTCAATTTTGAGGCATGCCGGGCTAATCTGACTGGATGGGGCCGCCGTATCCCGGTGGCGATCGGCCAGCCAAATCTCAGGAACAGAAACAAGAATACGAAATCAACCACCTCCCCGCACACCACCTCCACTATGGGCCTCGGACTGGCGATGGGCACGTGGATAATGTTGGGTTCGGTTTGGCCCCCGCTGTTATCGCTCGCCCTGATATAGACCGCGGCTATCCGAACATAACATTCCCATCTGATAACTGTGCTCCAATTCTCGTCCGAAATTCACCTTGCTCACTTACACACTCCCCCGCCGCATGACCATGGCACAGTCTTCCAAGATTCTCTTCAAAAATGGGCGAATCCTGTCCAAGGCCGAAGTCGGCCTCGAGGGCAAGCCGACCTTTTCGGAGAGCATGCTTGTCAGTGGTGGCGTGATTGAGGCCATCGGCTCCCATGACGAACTGGAGAAATACAGCGGAGATGGAGTCGTGACGCAGGACCTGGGGGGCAAGACTGTGCTGCCCGGTTTCGTCGATGGGCACATGCACTTGCTGCTGCTCGGCCAGGCTCTGCGCAAGGTTGGCCTCGAGCACTGCAAGAACCTCGACGACATCCTGAACACGCTCCGGGACTACGCAAAAGCTAACCCCGATGTCCCGCGGATTTTGGCCAAGGGATGGATGCATTCCATGACTCCAGACGGCGTCAATGCCTCGATGCTGGATGGTATCGACTCGCGGCCCATCTTTGTCGATACCAAGGACCTCCATTCCACCTGGTTCAACTCGGCGGGCCTGGCAGAGTTGGGAATCGACGATATGCCTGATCCCGCAGGAGGCACCATTCAGCGAGACGAGAACGGCAAGCCCTCAGGTGTGCTCAACGAGGGCGCAGTATTGACCATCGGATGGCCTCATCTGGCCAAGGTTGCCACCCAACAGGAGCGCATCGACTGCATCCTAGCTGCCTTTGATGCTTACAACGCCTCTGGCTACACGGGCTTGATCGAGATGGCCATGGACGAGCCTGCATGGGAGGCTCTGCTTACGCTGAAGAAGCAACAGCCCGATTTCCCCATGCGAATCGTGGCGTACTGGATCATCAAGCCGGCAAACGACGAAGCTGAGCGAATGCGCCAGGTCGAGCGCGCCATTGAGCTGCAGAAGCAATACAACAAGGAGACGTCGCCCGACCTGCGCATCGCCGGTATCAAGATCATCTGCGACGGCATCATCGACGCATGCACGTCGTATCTATCTGAGCCCTATGCGGTTGCCCCATCGCCACCTCCGATCTGGACCGAGGAGCACCTCGACCCGGTGGTGAAACGGGCGGCCGAGGCTGGGGTGCAAATCGCGCTCCACGCCATTGGCGATGCGGCCATTCACTTGGCTGTCAACATGCTGGAGAAGCACACCACGCCCGGAGGCCGACATCGCATCGAGCACCTGGAGCTAGCCTCGCCCGAGGATGCCAAGCGTCTGGGCAGCCTCGGCCTCACAGCGTCGATCCAGCCGGTCCACGCAGACCCCGCCATCCTCCGAGCCTGGCCCCGCTTGATCGGAGACCGATGCGGCCGCGCATTCGCATACCGAGAGTTTGCCGACGCCGGAGCGCTGATGGCCCTGGGCAGCGACAGTCCGACGGCTCCGTGGAACCCGCTGCACAACATCTACGTCGCCACGACGCGCCGTTCCGCCCGGGAGCCTGACAGTGACGAGGTCGTCAACGAGCATTTCCGTCTTGGAGTCTGCGAATCTGTCGTCGCGGGAACGGCCGGTGCCGCCTCGAGCGTGTTCCAGGATGACCGCGTTGGCAGTCTCGCGGTTGGAAAGCTGGCCGATTTTGTCGTCGTCGACATGGAATGGGAAGCGCGCAGTCTGCTCAAGTCAGAACTCAAGGAGACTTGGTTTGGCGGTAGGAAAGTTTGGAGTGCATAGACGCATTTTTAGTTGTGGTTGCTGTGCATGAGTTCGGAGTACGGCTGGCTTGATTGGGGCCTTGGGGTTTGGTGACGGGCAGGTGGTAGTTGTCCTAAGATCCTAAGACTAGAGAACATAATAAATAAATATGAGTCTTATGATATGAGTTGGGTTGACCTGCCACACACCGAGTCGTTGCGTCTCCAGGCCAGATTAGGGTCAACGACTCAACGAGGGGTGATGCAACTTATAAAAAATGCCCAAGAGTTTAAGTTTTTGCGTCCTATAAGTCTCCATGTCTCCTCTATTATAGAAAAAGGCTATGAAATCTGACACTAACGTCTCACATCGGGAGCCATCCGGGTTACATTTCCCGCCTTCACTGGCCTTAATGAGGGGGACGAAGGCCCACATGGCTCGCTGTCTATGCTCAAAGACATCAGGTGCATTTGAACGAAATACGACACGCAGTTCCTCTCACAGTGAGGATTGACAATTAAGCGACCAACGGTGCACAAGAACATATCTTGGATGGTCCTATCTATATCCAGCCAAGAGATAGTCGCCAACTGATAATTACTGATCGGCCCCAGACTTGACATCCTATCAAGCCTTATCCGCCTCCACTCCCTTCCCCGACGGGAGCTTTTCTCAAGTTGGCTAGTTTCCCGCGGCAAACCCCGGCCCAGGCAAGCATACTGTAGATAGAGAAATACATGCATGCTGCGGGCTATCTTTACCTGGCGAGCGAGTCATGCTGGTCTCCAACACGGCTGCTCAGTTCCCCACATGCACTATCAGCTCTCCACTCGGGATGGAGCCGTACCCCAGATCAGCCTGATATCGATATGTCTCGAGGCATGCCTTTAAGAGGAAACGAAATATGCAGCCAACACGCCGCGTTGGCCCAGTTATGTGGCGAGGGTGTACTTGCCGGGACGGAGCCACCCGTTCAACACGACGCACAGCGGCAGACGAACCCCTCAGGCCGGGGTCGTAGAGCACAAATAGCGTCCGGTCGCCTCCATAGGAGTAGCGTTTCGTCGGCACCTCAATAGAGAGCCAGAAGTTGGCCGGATTCTTCCTTTTGAGAACTAAAAAGCGTTTTCCCTCCAGCAATGGCCGACGTTAAATCTCAAGACATCGAAAAGAAGCCCGTTGAGGCCGACGTTGACGGCGACGTAGAGGCCGACCTCAAACATGGTAGCATTTCGGATCTCGATGAAGCAGAACTGTTTCTGCAGGAGCATGGCATTCCTCACTCTCGGCTCGAGGAGCTCATGTCGGACGAATCAGCACTCAAGAAGCTTCGTCGCAAGGTTGATTGGAGCCTTATGCCGCTCCTTTGCGGCACCTATCTACTTCAGTACATCGATAAGCAGGCCCTTGGATACGGCGCCATCTTCGACCTCTTTGACACAACTGGCATGACAAGCGACGAATATAGCTGGTTGGCGTCCATATTCTACCTTGCCTACCTCGTGGCAGAATGGCCAGCTTCATACCTCGCCCAGCATTACCCTACCGGTCGCATCGTCAGCGCCTTCGTGTTGAGCTGGGGAACCATTCTTCTCTGCACCGCCGCCGCCAAAGATTTTGCCGGTATGGGCGTTTGCCGTTTCTTTCTCGGTGCATTCGAAGCCGTTATAACGCCCGCATTCATGTTGATTGTGTCTCAGTGGTTCCGCCGGGAGTCGCAACCTGCGCGAGCCGGCCTCTTCTACTGTTTCAATGGCTTCGGCAGCACATTCGGCGGCATTCTCTTTTACGGTGTGGGACAGGCCAAGGGCTGGGATGTATGGCGCATCATCTATGTTCTCTGCGGCGGATTGACCGTCTGCTGGGGCATTGTTCTGGCCTTTTTTCTCCCAGACAACATTCTCACAGCCAAGCGTTACACGGTTGAAGAGCGTGCCATGCTCATCGCCCAGAGTGCCCGTAACCGCACCGGTGTTTTTAACCGCAAAATTAAGATGAATCAAATCAAGGAGGTATTTTGTGATGCCCAGATTTGGCTCTTGTTCTTCTTCACCCTCCTAAACGAAACTGTCAACGGTGGCATCGCCAACTTCTCCAAGCTCATTGTCAAGGGCTTTACCAACGACGCCCTCCTCACCACTGCGTATGGTATTCCCTACGGCGTCTGCACAGCCATGTTTATGTTTACCGGGCCGTTTGTTGCCAGTCGTTTCAAGAACGTCCGTACCATAGTGATGGCTGTGTGGCTATTGCCCACCCTAATCGCGGTCTGTCTTTTCTGGAAGCTGGATCGAACCAACAAGGGAGGCCTCCTCGCTGGTTATTATATGGTGAGCTTTTCTCGCACTACATCTTACTATATACAGAGATATTGACTGGTGTATAGTGTGCTTCCTTCGTCGGATCTCTTATTGTAGCCCTGCAAATGCCCGCTTCCAACGTTGGCGGCTACACAAAGCGCACCACCGCCACGGCCTTTGTGTTCCTCGCCTATTGCGTTGGAAATATTATTGGTCCCCACGCCTTTCTTGGTTCCGAGGCGCCCATTTACCAGACAGGCTGTAAATTGATTATTGGGTGCAGCGCTGGCCAGGCCGCCATTGCCATGGCGCTTCGATTCGTGCTTATCCGCCGAAATAAGCTGCGCGACGCCCAAGGACCTCCGAATGAGAGCGCAGATGATGTTTTGCAGGATCTCACTGATTTTGAGAACCCTAATTTTAGGTATTCGTACTAGTAACTGCATGATGATAATATAGTAATGAATTAGTTTGGCGTTGTAATTATCACCAATACAGATGCGAGAGCCCACTTGTGTTCACTGGAAGCCCTTGGCCCTCTTCCCAGCTAGCTCTAGTGGTCCTGGAGACCTCCCCTCTCACACCTTGAGCTCGACTTTTCTTTTGTCGTCTTTTAAAACAACTAGACTGTATTCAATAATCTGCAATTGTAGGAACAACTTATCAAGACGAGGCTGCATCTACCACGGCAGTTCAAGTTGAGGCTGGCTTCGTGGGGTTTATTTCAGGATGTTAAAATGAGATGCCAAAAGTCTAACAACACCAGTGACATCTTTCAATTGCAAGCACCTCTCTAGTTTTCTAACGCAAGGCCTAAAATAAGAGAAAAAATTATCTTATAGCTTTAGAATGATAGAAAAACTTGATCTTATCATTTATTAGGTTATTTATCCTAGGCTATTTTATCTATCTTGTTGAGTTGGTGGGTGGCTCGCCGCGAGGCGTTGTCAAACTTGTGGCTCATCATTTTATTTTGATTGACATTTAAAAAAACAAGGCTGATAGGCAATATGATCTCAGAAGTGATTCTTTTTTAATGATAGATATATAACTAAAAAAACAAAGAAAGCACTGGATGAGGCCTAATTAACCGTGACATGTCATTACAAGTTCATGCTAATCCTCCCACTTTGACGACACTCTCCACCAAAATTTGCATTGCTCCTCTCCCCACTTGTAGTCTACAAACTGCGCGGCGACGCCAACTCCAGTGCCGCCGGCTCTCTCATCATTGCCCTCTCCAAACACCATGGTTAGACCTTTGCCATCCCTCCAACCAGTCCATTCGGGACGGTCAGCAAACCTGCCTTTCTTGACGGCGGTAGGGTCGCCCTTGGTGATGAAGCTGGTGCAATACGCATGAAGTTTGCCTGCTATTTCGTCCTGTGCGGGGGACAGCTCGCGCGAGTCCTTGGTGTAGGCCTGGTAGCGTATTTGGTCGCCGTGATTGGCACCAAAAAGAGCAGTCTTGTTCAGTGCCCAGTGGTAGAGGAAAACAGGCTTGTCCTTCTGGGTGTGCGAGGTGGCCCAGATGGCAGTCTGGCGCACTGGGCAGGTGTATGCATACTGTCCATAAGCAGCCTCAAGTCGGCGATACTGGGACCCGACACCTGCAATTCCTCTGCTTTCAATGTATGGTGAATTCGGGTCAGTAGTTGGATCAGGGTACAATTTTTCTAACTCCTTGATTTCTTCTTTAGTGAGATGAGGGAGCAGATTACGGAAAAATGCGACAAAATCCTCAGGCTTGTCCGCAGTTCTGGGGACGTAATATGCACCCTCGTTGTGGGTGGACCCAGTCAAGATGGGAACCCTATTAAAGTTGCCAGACCTCCAAGCATCTAGAGGTCGACGGGAAATGATGTTTCCATCCAAGACGGGCTGCCATGCCCAACGAATCGAGGCATCAGATCGAGAAAATATCTCTTTTCCTGCCTTGTCAACAGTCTCAAACGGCAAGCCACGCAGACATGTGAGAATCTTAGAGTCGAGGAGGTTCTTGAAAGAGGCGCAGGGGGTCAGATCTAAAAACTCGCGAAAATGCTTTGTGTTGAGATCGGCGTTGGGAGGGTGCACCGCCCGAGCAGTGTGCGCGCCGGAGTCCATGATGGCCTTGTGGTAGAGCTTCCTCGGTTGGTTAATGTCCATGATGAGATGGCCAATCTGCGAACCAGGTCAGCAAATCCCCTCTACAATGCAAAAAAGGAAAACCCTACCGCATGGGCTGCAGCACTCAACCCCATGACAGTCACGTCGTCAGGGTTGCCGCCGAATGCTCCAATATTCTCCTGAATCCATTCAAGGGCAACATACATATCCTTGAGACCGAGGTTCAAGAGACCCTCCTTGGCAGTCAATTTGGTATTGAGCCCACCAAAGACGCCAATTCGGTACTGCATGCTCACGGCTATGAAGGGTTCCTGCGAAAAGGCCAACATTGAGTGGGTGCTGTGCATTCGTGCCGCGCCTCGATTGAACGCCCCGCCCGGGATCATGACGGCCACAGGAAGCTTCCCCTTGGCGGAGGAGTGACCGAGTGGACGCCATATGTTGATGGTTAAACAGTCTTCGGATTCATAGTCGGGGCCCAGGATGGGATCTTCGAGGAAGGGAACAAGTTGCTTGCCGGGGCATCTTTAGTTGTCAGATTGATCCGGGCATCCTCTGAAATTGGAATCTCACCTCGGGCCCAGATAGAAAGCTCGCCGTGTTGCATTTGATGCGGGAACCGGCTCAGCAGGTAGGAATCGGCGTTGCCCAACAGGAGGAATGGCATATGGAATGCCCATGAAACCTTCAAGTGGTTTTGGGAAATCATCATCAATCACGCGACCAATAATAGTCCCCTGGCGGATTGTAACTGACGGGAAGACACCGCCACTAGTTTTTGACTTTGTCACAATGCTGGGGTAGCTGGCAAGTATGGCGACGAAAAGAATTGGAATCGCAAGCCATGACGCAAAGGGCGCGTGTCTGGGGCGTTTGTCTTCAGCCATAGTGGTTCAAGAGGCAACAAGCGAGCATGCTTCACGCCCGGCCGTCAAACGGCCCAGTAGATAAGAGATTCCAACGCGCCGCTGTCAACGGTCCTTGGGTCGGCAGTGGAGTCATTCTGCATTCTCATCACCACGACGCTAACGGGTGTTGTTATCAGCCCCGCGTTTATCCCAGCACTTCGTACGATCAATTCGAGGGGAAGTGGGCCTGTTGGTTGGTAGACAGGGACGTGATCTTGGCTCCGGGGGTTGATTTGAGGCCGAATTGGAGGGGTGGCGAGGGGTTTGGCCTGCCGTCAGGCATGATTCGAGCCGGCGTATCTTCCTATCAGACATTCCCGCGGGAAATGTCCCAAATTTAGCCCATGGAGGCTTGAACGAGATCCAGCCCGCGGGCGGCGCAAATATGGCAGCCCAAAACAAAGCGCATATCAAATCTAACACTGCGTAATAATACATCAAATTTAACAATTCTCGTTTTTTTTTTGTTTTTCGTTTTTTAATTCATTTCAGCTGCCTTTTTTATGGTGCGACCCAAAGAATCCGGCGTTGCGTGCACGTGTTCCTCGCTCGTATGAACGGCACTTGGCACTGTCAGCTTGGCAAAATCAAACAAATGTAGTATATTTCAAATCAAAGTAATGCTCAATCTAACTATGGTTCCCAATAATTCATGACGCCATGCATTCCATGTTGTTATGCTTGTCCGCAAGACCCTGTGCGCCTAAATAACAATTCCCCGCTGGCTCCAACCCCCTTTGCCCTTCCAAGCCCAAAGCAACAATCCGCAGCCGACCCAGACGGTGATGGCCTCTGCCCAAAACGTAGACGAGTAGCACTTCTCGCCGTAGCAAAATAAAGCCCCGTTACCCGACGTTCCCGTCCGGGCGCCTTGTTGGTAAACTGCCGAATAGACGAGGCCCCAAAAGGTTGACCCGACCGCAGGCAGCATGCAAACAATACCGAAGTTTGTGGAAAAGTTCTCGACTCCCCAAATGATGGTGACAATCAAAGGCGTCAGGCTGAAAATAGCACCGTAACCAGCTCCAACTAAGCCCGAGACCATCCAGAAACGCTCCTCATGGTTTTGTACAACGCCGGATGCGAGAATGGCTAAACCCAGCGAGAGCAATGAGGCAAAGAAAAGCAAAAAGACAACTCGTGAAACGGAAAATCGATTTGAAGTCGTCCGGTGAGGCGTAACTTGGGGGTGCTGAGTATGTGGAGATGGTGCCAAGACATCAGTGACAGTGCCGATGAGAAGTCGAGCCATGGTGCTAGTGACACCAAAAATGGACACATGCGTGGCAGCCGAACTGTGAGGGCCAAATCCCAGTTCCGACGGCGGGGTAAGAGTGCGGAGAACAGACCCAAGATTGTTGACGAAAGCCTCACCAGGGCCAACCATGAAGAGGAAGCCAAAGGCAAAAGGCCACATGGTACGGTCACTAAGGAACCGACGAGTCTCCGCGTTGAGAACCCAGTTCTTCTTCCACTGCGCATCCTCATCCTTAGTTGCATCCAAGAGCGACTGTCCTCCCTCAGAGTCTGCGCCAACGGTGCCATAGCTCATAGTTCGGCTCATGGACCGGCTGAGCAGGGAGCTACCATCCAGGAGACCGCTGTGCTCCAGCTCTTCTATGGCCTCCTCGATGAGATCTTGCTCATTGACGATCCTCAGAGTCAAACAACCGAGAATTCCGACGCTACAATGCATCACCGCCAGAAACACGAAGAACCGAAACACATCCACGTCGCCTATCGTGCCATCCGATTGCACCTCGCTGAAGACCCGACTTCCACCCAGCATACTGATCCACATGGGACTAAGACCGAAGGATGCAATGGGTGAGGCGAGCGCAAGACCCCGATATCTTCCCTTGCCAAAGTTCTTTGCGCACGATGACACAGAGGCCATATAAATCGAGCAAGTGGCAGTGCCGATGCAGACAAAGGCCAGCATCATCCACGGCAGAGACCAGTTGCCGTCGGTATCGAGGCCGCCAACATGGCGGTAGTGGAGATCTAATTTTCGATAAACCGCGGCGGCGGTGCCGTAGCCAGCACCAAACAAGATGGTTGCCAGCAAGGCGAGAGGGGTTATTCCGACTCGATCGCAAATATAGCCGAGGATCGAGATAGGCAAATACAGAGAAATAGAGCCAGCGATGGCAACGGCGTTGACTTGAAACTGGGTATAGCGAAGGTGAGACTGGAAAAGAGGCGCATAGAGCGAAAAAACGACCAACGAGCCTCCGCTGAGAGCGCACAGGTTTGCCATGATAAAGGAGATTAGGCGGACAACGCGCGTAGTGCGCCGCCACTGGTCGGCACCCGAATCGGACGACGCATAACTGGAGCTGAAGAGAGATGCACGGTCGGGATCTGGTCGCGAAATCAGAGGCTCCTCGGCAGGCGTCGACATTATCGTTGGGAGGGGTCTCTGTCGATAGAGAGCATCCAGCAAAAGCAGGTGAAGGTCAGGCAGAGGAGCCGATCACGTCAACAAGATAAGTCATGAGCGCGACCGACCCACGTCATAGGTACGTATCGCAGGGTCACGTGGGGGGTGAACCGTCTCCGATCGGAGGTGGGCCATGATTCAACCGCCATTATCCATGATTCAGTTGCACGTGGAAACGAGTCTCGAACGGGACATAGTCGGAGTGGTGGTCCGTTTGATTCGGAGCGTTGAGATCGTTTAAGCCACCTTCCCACACTTCTTTAACGTCCAGGGGCTCCATAGGATCCCAGGTGTCGCCGGGCTCACGGGGCTCGCACATCCAAAGGCCTCGGCCTGTGGGCACCACCACTCGGTCACGATCCCGAAACACTACTCCTCCGGGCCGACTCCCATCCGTGATTTCCATTTGGTCAGGCAAATTGCGCTGTTCGTAGTCTTCTGACCCCGGGAAGTAATAGTGGTTCGGACGCAAAATCTCTAACTTGATTCGAGAAGGCCCATCAACGGACTCTTGCGTAGTGTACATGACTAGGAGGTGCCGGTTCCAGAGGTAGGCGCCCCCAAAGTGATCAATTTTTTCAAGGCCAGGGTGCAAACCCCGAAGGTCTTCCCTCTCTGGGTTCCAGGCAAAGGGCTCGTGCTCCGAAAATAAATACCAATTTTGGGAAAACGTTTTTGTCAAAACGTTGAATGCAACAGCTCCGATGTCGCCCATCTCCCATGGTCCCTCGTGAATCCGTCTTGGTGATGGGGCGGTGTGTTTTGGGCTCTGGAGTCGGTAAAATCCGAGGGCATATGACCCGTGGCCGTCAGCCTTTTGAGGAGAAAAGGATATTCGGAGTATGGGTTTCTCGGTATGGTTACAGTCGTCATGGCAATCAGCGAGTGGGTTTCTGAGGGATGTCTTAGACTGCCAGACAACATGTCCATTCTTGAGTTGGGCAACCAGAAACACAAAAAGTGGTTGATCTAGGTGCTTCTGTTAATATCAGTCCAGAAGGTCTCCAACTATACTCACCACGAAGTAGATGGGTATAGTGCCAAACAGCATACACCGACTCGGCATCATGTGTGTCAAACATAAGACCTGGTCCCAGAATTTTTACATCATCTGGCCGATCATTGACAGGTTCAAGGTTTTGTTGTATGGCCCTCCCGTTCCAACTCCAGAGAATAATTTGGCCAGTCACGGTGGCAACCCCAACGCGGTCGCCGTCAACATAACAATGACGAGCTGCGTTCGGGAGGTGCACGGTTTTGAACCTCCTATCCTGGAAATGCCAGACATGTCTAATCACAAGTCAGTACAGTCGAAATATTTGCAGTACACCGACAGTTCTTACATTACGTTGGTAGGTCGGTGGTGTTGTGTCGTGAATAGGACGACTAGTTGGCTGCTCACTGCCGCCAATTGATACGGTAATCTTGGTTTGAGCCCAGTGAGTGCGATGCGTTGGCGCTTGCGTGTGCGTAAATCGTCAACTATGACCAAGTCTCGACGAGGCTGCCAGGCCACGTAGTCGTCAGCATAATATACTTGGTAGTTAACGACTGTGAGTTGGGACTCTCGGTGTGGCATAGACAAAGGCCTAGGCAACATATTCGCGAAATCGGCCGTATCCCAGTTCATGTCCCACGCCAGGTGTTTTGGCTTGAGGTACCTGATGCTGCTTTGGCGTTTTTGTTCCCTCAGTGAATCAAGGAGGAGCTTGCTGGGTTTCTCCTTCGGATACGCTTCCAGTAGCCCAGGAGATATCTGTCTGCAAATATGTGTAACTACAGCATCATGTGACAAAGCGTCAGCCCAGGCCTTTGACACCAATCGACAAGCCAAAAACGTAGACAAATCTATGTGAAAAATGATGCTACATATGAGCTCAGGGGGGAGATCATGTAGACCGGCGAGCACAATTTTGGCATATTTGGTTTTTTGTCGTACGTATAAAAGCTCTGCCGACGATAGACTCGAAATAAATTCGTCCAGTTCGGCTCTTCTCTCGCAAGAGATTCCCGAGGAACGCATTATAGCAGCCATGGTGCACTTCCAGTAACCCAAAGGTGGTGTTTAGGCCAATAAACACGAGTTGCGAGAGGCGTTGTGTGCGTATTCTTACTCGTCACTATTCGTGGGCCTTTCTGCCCACCAACTCTTCATGCCAGCGACGTCACACCAACCCAACTCGACGGGATTCTCAAACCACCACTGGCCTTGGTCGCTGTCGCTTGCGTACTTTTTGAGACTCCCACCATCAAATCGGTGGTTTTTAACGCCGACTAGGAGCACAACGCTTCCGACTGTAGGGGAAAACTGGTCGGGGTCCAGAAACACAGTCAGATGCACCTGTTTGGGAGTCGAGGGGCCGGTGAGCCGAGCAGTGCGCTGCTTGTGTGGAGCAAGGTTGGACGGCTCCACCGGTGACAGGGACGCAACGACAGCCAGGATGTTACAGGACCAGTTCTGGGCGTAGGGCAGATGAGGGATGGAGCGTAGTGGGGTCAACTTGAGTGGTGTCTGGCGGTCGTGCCAATCACGAGCCAGGGCGATGGGCAGGTCGCTCAGAGACTTGGGCGGCGTTGGGGCGTCTTGACGAGGTTGAGCTTTCTTGGGGTATACAAGAGTCTCAAATGCATCAGCGTCCTCGTCATCGTCTTGGGATTGATCAGGCTCCGGGTCAGGCTGCCGCTTGCGTTTGATGGCGGGCGCAGGCGCGGGCGTAGAAGCGGGTGCAGACGCGGGTGTAGTAGACGCGGGTGTAGACGCGGGTGTAGAAGTGGGTGAAGAAGGAGGTGTTGGAGCAGCCAGTATGGAAGGTGAATAAAGACCGCGCGTACGAGCAAATCTAACTATACGTCTTGTTTTCCAAATTGGTCGCTTTAGTCGCTTTGGTCGTTTTGGTCGGCTTGATCGGCTTGATCGGCTTGATCGACTTCGTCGAAGGGGTCGCGGTACTCTGCACACGTCGTACCATCCAGCAGTAATGAGGTCGTGCACGACGAGACAAGTACGCTCGCTGGGCGCAGATTCGTAGTATCTCACCTGAACTCTCCCGCACCGAATGAAGGTCCCTTTGGCGACTTCTCCTGAGCGTACGAGTCGGTGCGCGTCTGGGGCTAAGATGGCTTGGATACAAAAAATTCCGTCACCAAGAAGCAAGCGAATCACCCGCGTCCTTGTATGTGGCACCAGGACCCTGTCAACGCCCTCGACAAGAAACACCGTCTCCGGAGGGCAAATTCTCATTTGCATGATGTCCCAAATCACTGGGTGGAATTCAAACGGGACGCCGGTGAAGGCGAGGGCCCTGGGGTTGAAAGTCACTGATTTCTTGGGCATCTGTGTCGATGGTGACAGCGTGCATTTGGACATGGGAGGTGTTTTTCGACGAGGGTTGGGCGGCGTGCCTCCTCCTGCAACGCCACCTAGGTAGGTATGTCGCAGGGTATCCACTCAGGTTAGCGCGATCGCTCGTCTAGCTTTCAACCTCAACACAACTGACCTCCGCCTCCCAGGGCTCCCTATAAACATGGACAGCCCGTATGCACAAGAATTGACTGTCGCCATTGGGGCGCTGCAGAGTGCGGCTCGGCTGAGCCAGTCAATTGTATCCTCAAAGGACAAGGGCGTAATTGAGAAAGAGGATCTGAGCCCAGTGACCGTGGCCGATTTCGCAGTCCAGGCGCTGCTCACTGCGACGATCAAGGGTGCGTTCCCCCAGGACAGAGTCGTTGGCGAAGAAGATGCATCAGATTTAAGGAAAAACCCGGTGCTCCTGAAGCGAGTGTGGGAACTGCTAACTCGGGTCGGTGGCGCTGGTTGCAAGCTGCCCTCCACCAGAGATCAGATGTGTGATTTGATCGATGAGTGCGGCTCAAGCAGCCCTGGAGGTGAGGGATCCGGGCGTACCTGGGTTTTCGATCCCATCGACGGGACAAAGACATACGTCAGAGGCGAGCTCTACGCCATCAACGTGGGCCTGTTGTCGGACGGCCGACAGGTGGCTGGTATTGTGGCTGCTCCCAACATGCCACTCGACGCAACAGCACCACTGCGAAACGAAAACATTGACCCGACAGGCGAAGGAGGGTGCATCTTCTTTGCCGTTCGAGACCATGGTGCATACATTCGGCCTTTGAACGGACCAGATGCCCAAATAAAGAGGCTGGCCCGCCACGCTGAGAACCAAGATGTCCGCTTCGTCACCTGCGCCAACATTGTCGACTCTGCTCTTGACGGCGTTCACGAGGTCGTCGCCGAGCGGTTGAAGGCGGAGTTCCCCGGCTGCGACCTCGTGCCCTGGGTTCTTCGATGGGCGGTGCTTGCCATGGGCCTTGGAAACACAACGGTATGGGTGTACAAGCGCAAGGACCGGTACGCAAAGGCATGGGACCATGCGGGAGCCATGCTGTTGTTTGAAGAGACCGGGGGTAAAATCACCGACGTACGGGGCAACCCTATCGACCTAACGGCCGGGAGGAAGCTGAGTGCAAACTTTGGATTTGTGGCTGCGCCATCCGACCTACATGCCAAGGTTCTGCAAACAGTGAGCAGTGTGTTGCGGGAACAGGGTAAACAGGAATTCTTGGATCTTTAGAAAACTACATCAAGCATCTATAGAGTTATGGACATATTCATCGGACCGTATACACCCCCGTGGAAACGGCGTGATATCCCCTCTTTCCGACTTGAGCCGTCAGCTCACTCTTCCACGGTTTTCCCTCGCCAATGAGCTGCACCACCTTGTCAAACGTGTATACAGGCTTCCAGCCCAACTCACGAATAGCCTTACTGGAATCGTAAACGCGGTCGATTCTTGTCAAGAAGCCCCAATCCATGTCCCGAAAGACTTTCTCGCATTCCGGCTCAACTGCCTTAAAAACTGCCTTAGGGTTGTTGTCAAGCTTCTTTAGAGTGTCGGCATCGTTGCTGAAGGGGGGAGGAGCGCTGATAATGTACTTTCCCCATCCAATCTCCTTGGCCTTACCCATGGCAGACACGGCAGCGCGGACAATATCCTCAATGTCACATCTGCGGTAGGCGAGCTCCAGGACCTTAAGATTATCATCCCCGAGGGCGGCGCGCCGGTCATCGTCATCATCCTGCTCGGGGAAAAAGCGACTGGTACGCAGCACCAACACAGGCAACTTCGTTTCCTTGTGAACCAGAAAGCACATATCCTCAGCGGCCACCTTTGTGGCGCCGTAAATGTTCTTGGGAATTGGCACGACGGCCTCATTGATCCAGGCCGCGGGGGATCCCGGCTTGGGACTTAGGGCGGCCCCAAAAGTGCTCGTGGTGCTAAAGAAGACAAAGCTCTCAAGCTTTTCAAGCTTTGCTGCCTCTTCCAGTAGCACCAAAGTGCCGGTGATGTTGGTGTCAACAAAGTCCTGTTTGGTGTGGCTGCCGACATGGGGCTTGTGCAGGGTAGCCGCGTGGATGACATGCCGAATGGGGTTGTTTTGTAGGATCGAAGCCACGAGCTCGCGGTCCGCGATGGACCCAACGTGGTGCGTATGGTCGGAAGAGATAATGTCAATTCCAACAGGCAAGAAGCCCAACGTGGGTAGCGAGAGCATGAGGGCGGTGCCAAGATGTCCGGAAGAACCGGTAACAAGAACGTTGTGAGCAGCCATTTCTGTCTTCCTTGTCCTGCCAAAGGTGGTGTTGACCGAGAAGACAACTGAGGCGGTGCCGTATTTTTATGTAGGTGGGGTGAGGCGATCGTGGGCGGCGAATGACTCAACCTACACAAGCCCTTGTTCAACTTGGCAATTCTTCATCAAAAGTCTCCTTGAGCGAGCGTGGCACCGGCAGTGAATTCGGAGAGAAAAATTAAACGAAGCCGAACAGTTTTTTTGCACAACGTATTGAGTGACACGGTTGCAATTGGACTGGCCGTGATTCACTACCACTGCCAAACCTAATGAGGGTATAACGCCGAGGAAGGCGTTGGTGTTCTGTGTACACTGTATCATTGCATCACAGCATCGCCAGAAGCAAGGACAGCTGGCCTTCTAGGGGTCGCATACTGCATTGCGTGCTCAAATTAAGTTCCGATTTTTCTCGTGACTTCACCTCGCGTCATCTCCTGATTGCTTTGCATTTGCTATCTTTCGCCGTTTATCGGCGCAATCACTATCAATCACATTGTCTTCACACTGACCCAATTATCGCAAACCTACAAGAGGCATGTAGCACAGGGGCGACAGCCTGTAGGGTTTAAGGTAGTTAGGCAGGGCAATTTGGGCTGTATTGATGCACGAGACTAAAACTTAACCTTTTTCTTCTGTCCCTAGGTCTTGCTTTAAGGGCTTCGAATAAGTTACTGTGTCCTCTAGGGCCTTGGTTCTGAAGACTCAGTTATCTTGGAAGTTAAGGGATGTGAGGAATGCTTGTAACGCGGGTGCGCGTTACAAGGCAGAAGACTTGTGTATCATAATACTAAAGCTACAGACGAAATAAAAAAAAAACAGGTTCTCGGGTTTGACAATTGTCAAATTTGTAAGATTAATTTTCTCAGGTCAGCATCTCTACACCATCGTCGGATTCCTTTTTAAATCATCATTAGAACCTTTATTGTTCATAATACCGTGCATCCTCTATCTTATCGCTCAAGTCCGCATCAACCCATACGCTCATAATGCCGTCAATAGCACCACATATAATTTCAATTTGAGGATCCTCTACCATATGTAAATGTATCCAACATATTTCTCTTTAGAATTTAAAGTATAGTTCAATTGTGTCACGCACATGATTGAAAAGGCTTGAGTGAGTAAACTCGATGCTAAATCCATGCTTGCTTCCAGGCGCACAGCCTTGCCAGTGAACAAGGCGATATTTGGAGCACTCTCTCAGTTATGTGCATTCATCTCCTTTTTTTACCTTCCATATATTATTTATAGTATACCTAGCTGCAAAAGAATGTTATCAGAAGCAGGGCACGCTGTGAATCACCTTCGGCGAAGATAGAAGCGCATCGTGCTCAGGTCCGCATCCAACACTCTTAGGCGCGCCATTAAACACTGACAACAGAGCCCCATGAGGCCGGCCTTCATCATTGCATCACCCGTGTCATACCAACAACATCACAACCGGCGGAAACGCTCTACCTATTGCCATACTATGCGCCAGACGTGCACTGACGAATGACCCCCCATTTATATGATTCCATTAGGGCCAGTTATTAGAAAAGGAGCCAAATTGAGATCTATGCTAGTGAGCCAAAGTTATCTCAGGAAAAAAAAACTCCGTCGTGTCGTAAGACGCTAGTAGAGTTTGAAGTCATGCATGCGCACTTTTCCACCGATACACACTCTTTTCGACGCTCTCGGATTATGCAAAGATTTAGTTATTGATTCTAGCAGGCTAGGCTTGCTTGAAAGCAGTGTGAATGAGTCTTGATATTAAAATTCAGTAATAATACTGCGACCTCGATATCGAATGCTAACACCGCCACACTCACTTGCGTTGGCTTTCTCGAGGTGATGCAGTTGTGCTGCCTTTTCAATCACATGTTACTCAACTGTGTAACTTTTCCAATTCTGGTACCGAAAACCCAAATGGTTTCGTTCATTCTCTTTGCTGGCGCCAGTGGAACGTATGCTACATTCCACATACCATATTTCAGAAATTAACTGTCAGTAGTTTTGGGAACACACTGATCAGTTCCGACTCACCCCTCCTAGGGTTCTGCATAAGAGTGGAAGGGCCCGTGGCAAGACTCAACGCTGTGGATTCGGCAGAGTGGTTGGTGAAATAAATAAGCACACACCTCTATTTCAATGTCCGAGGAAAAGAGCTGGTTCTGGCGACAACATAACTTACTGAATGACCAAGTCACAATTTGACTGCAACGTCAAAAGTGAAATGGACATTTCACTAACGTGTAGTGTGATATTTTATGTTTTGCTTGACACTGAGCGATTCCAATGCCGAACGTTACATACCCTATCAGCCTAATAAGCCTTGTTACTTTGATGGGTCTTGTGGGGAAATCCAATTCCCAAAGGCTACCAGTCCAAGGAGCATGGAACGTTCGACAGGCATCACGATATATACTACGTCATATTGAACCCCTCTATTAACGTTTACCTGAGCTTTGAAAGGTGGGCCAGCTCTAGAGGAGGCAAGACTAGTTACGTGCGCACGCTAGGGCCCATTGGGAGATTAGTTTGGCGATTTCTCACCGAAAAACTGCGTGACCGATATTGCGGCGTCTTTAGCCATCTACCACCATCGATAATGAACTACCCAATGGTGAAGTTAGATGTATAACGCGCGTGCGTCTAGGCCGAAGCTTTCTTTTGGCCTCTCTCGGCTGAATAGCATTAGCTGCCTTAGAACCAAAGGACCATACTATCTCCAAACTATTATCAAACACACTACCATTGAAGGCAAATTAATGGTTGCTTTATTAGTGGTATTACTTTGATTGCCATTTTTCAAGATATCGAGTCATGGTTGTTAGACTTTGGTGGCTCATCAGGGTCACTGTAGAACGTGCACAATTTAAAACCTTGGAATCATGCATTCATAAATACAGAATTTTCCAAGTGACAAATTATATAAGCCAAATATAATGTATTGAAATAAGTGAATTGTGGTTGTACGTATTAGAATTTAAAAGAGAATGGGAAGATTGAAAATACTGTTAAGGTTCAGACTTGTGCCACTCTTGGCCCAATTATTAAGTGAAGACTACATCAAGGAATCATTTAAACATTTTTTTGATAATAAGAACAACTATTCCTTTAATCAAATGCTCTGATTAAAACTGCTTTTTGCCCTTGCATCCTGATAGCACTTATTGATTCTAAATCACTATTTGATACATCGGTCGTACCTAAGGACAATTTTCATCATGTTACCGCTACTTTTTATTTTCATCCCAGTATTTTGGGTGCTTGGCAGTTTAGGCAAAACTTTTGCCGCTGTTGCTGGTACTATTGCCACCACCATTGCTTTTGCTACCGTTACAACCGCTAGTATTGCCGCTGGTGTTGCTGCTGCAACCCTCGTACACCTAAAAGTCAGAAATACCCGAGGGCCTCGAGATCTGATGCATCCCTATTCAGATATAGCAGCAGTCAATTGGACACATGCAGCTGATGGAACACAATACTCTATGGATATCGAAAAAACCCTTCTTTACTATCAGGATCCTGACAATGCCATCATTGTCTCTTCTCGGAACCGTGCAAATGCGAAATGGAGTACAGTAAATGTCACGGATCAGCTTCAAAAATCGGGCCATCCAATTAGGGCAAGGCCGGGGACTCCAATGGCGGCGACTGCTTCTCCCACTTCTGAATTTGAAGCTGTGTTTTATTTCTTGGACACCCGCAACAAAACGGTGGAAATCCGCTCAACAGATCTTACGTTGCACTCCTGGGCTCCTACCGACCTGGGAAATGATACCAGCGCCCATGTGGACTACTATACCCAACTGGCTGCGCATTGGTTCAATTGCCTCCCTGATTGCAAACATAGCCCCGACGGCACTAATCAGACACGAGTTTTCTTCCAAAAATCCAACATGCTGAAGGGAGCAACCAGTCCACCGTGGTCTAAGTCGGGTTTAAGCACCAACTTAACGTCAGGCTCAGGAATTGCAGCTATTCCTTATATTCCGCCTGAGGGCCGTATGGAGATGCGTCTCTTTTTCGATACATCATCTCGACTAACAATGATGCACTGGCGAAATGAGACAGGCTGGGAGCTTGATGGTAAGTTACGAAATCTCATTGTCCAACTTTCATTCTCACATTATACTCATCAATTTTGTAGAGGAATTCTTGACCACAAAGCAACACAGAACATTCACAGGACAAAGTATTGCAGCGACATCCTTTCCAGCAGCAAAGTACAGTTTACAGCCAGCCTGGTTCATTGTAGCACTTCAACTACAATGGAAAGGCGACATCAAGGCAACAATCTGGGATCCAATTGCCGAAAAATGGACTGGCAATAAAAAGATCAAATGCGGTCGTCGGAAGTTCACGAGAATTGCGTTGACCCACGATGGCAGATTCTACGGCGTCAGTAAAGGAGTTGTTGACGAATATGATATTGATCGCGAGAATCCAACCAAGTTTAAATATTCATCGCCTGTTGCGTTAAGGAATAGGGTGAAAAGGATCGACGTTTCAGAATAATTGTCATCAAGGGCTGCATCATACGTCAATTGAAGAGACGGTCGTGTTAATACTTCTGTCGATTAGATAAGAACCATATTTAGCATTAAGGTGAGATGCATATATTGATTTATATTTATAGGGGGTGATACGTAAGTTGCTCAACTTCATAAATCTCCACTGTTACATTTGGCCGGAGCCTTCTTATCATACACTAACGCGACTTCTACATAGTCTTAACACGTTTTAAACAATTTCCCACATACCCTCTTCGCAACGAACCATGCTAGCCAAAACAATATAGCCCTTTTTCCTGGCCCGGCCCGTCCACTTAGCTTCGTTGTTCATAGCCATAGACTCGCTCTATTCAACCAAAAAGCTAACACTCACACCAAAAATGTCCTCAAATCCAGTGCGAACTTCCATGCTCGTGGGCCAGCTAGAGGTTCTATCCCTCATAATGGCGATCTCGGTGCCCTGGGTGCCACCATCGACGATGTCTTTCCACCCCTATTAGACCAAAAGCTCTAGATGCAGACACTGGGGCGCTATTTCAGAGCTTCAAACCTCAGAGTTTGGAGCACTATCACGGTGGCTAACCTGAACGATTCCTTTCTCGGCAGGCTGAATGGGATTTCCACCAGGGACCAACAATGCCAAAAGCTACTTGCGCTGACGATCACCGTATTTGGTCAAGTTCTTACAGTTGGTCTAGGACAATCTGTGTGGGCAATGTGCAGCTGAGACCCACAGCGGAGGACTAGCCGAGTTCGGATTGGCAGAAATGACCTACAGCTCTCGACGGTCACCAACTGGCCTGACCGAACATCGCCCCGGTCCATCCCTCACCAGTCGGTTTAAGCAGCTGGAATCGTCCCAAACTTTGCATTTTTAGTCCACCTTCAAGGGATAGCCATGCCACAACAGTTTACTGTGGCTTTGTACCACCGAGATGGCCTTTCTCTGGGGAACAATCGACGAATTCTTCGCCACGAGGCTTACCACTGGGGCATCATTGTCATGCACGAACAAAGTCAAGGACGGAGCTGTTGCGCCTTCGAGGCAACAGACGCATCTGAGATCGACCCCGTCTCGTTTCGAATGGTGAACCCTACTATGGACTGGTGGTTTCGAGTCAAGGAAAATGACGACCCTACCCTCAGGGCTAAGCTCATCGGGCGTATTATCATTGGATGGGTACCGGACAAGATGTCAAGCGCTGACCTTCGGGAATTTTTCAAGGCAGTTTCTCTGCCGATCAAGAACACGGATCCGCAGCAAAGCTGCGTGACGTGGACTATGAATGCCGTGAGGGCGCTCCAGGAGCAAGGCTGGGTACCAGAATTCGAACATGATCAATTCAAAGACTGGGCTCTCTCCTATGCCGATGAGCTGATGAATGAATCGACGCCAGAGGCGCTGAGTGTGAGGTATTACAATGTGCGTCATTGAGATGAGCAATGCATGGAAGTTTCGGCTTTTTTTTTTTTTTTTAACAAAGTTGCGTTGTAACGTACGCGATGACTCAATAGGTAGACCGTCTAGGTCTCAGATAGCGTGTCTATCTGTGTGTATTCATACTCGAGCTGATCAATGCAGGCGGGGCGGCGCCTAGTTTGGTAGGAAGTATTAGCCTTGAGGATCTATATAGATGTTAAACTGGTTTCCTTCTTTTTCCCCTCCTAAATGTCTGCGCTTTCTTGGTTTGTGATAGACACCTCGGTGCTCATGGATTTTAAGCGAAGCACTGACCTCACCTGAGTACGTACCAGGCACGCTCCACACAGGTCCACTCTTCACCAATCAACCTCGCAACTCCAATCGGCAGGAACAATATGGCTCAATTGACTGTGAAGTGTGCCCACTGACGTAGTTGTAAATGCACGGCCCACTGGCTAGCAGGTAGATCAAGCAAACGTCGCTCCCGGTATTAGAATGAGGACAACCCTGGAAAGTGAAAAAAAAAAAAAAATAGCAAGTAGGTAGATCTTTCCTTATTTTATATCATTTTAATTTACATTGTTTTTTAGGTTCCTTTTTCATTGTTTGTATCTGGCCTATTGGCCGACTTCTGCCATCGTGTGCCATGTTTTCTGTCGCCCACTTCTCTTGACCATTCGTCGTTGTTAACAGCCCCAGCCAGGTCAATTGGCGGGTCGCCCCATCTCTTGTCAGCCTGACAAATGCATTTCCATTCGGCCCCCACTCCTGGTGTTCTCCAATCAGCGCCATGATTACCAAGGCTGAATAAGACCAGGCTGGTTCATAAGTTACATGGCTCGCCATTGCTTTCAATTCGTGACAGATTCAATCCGCGTTGATGTGAGCATATTCTCGTTGATTCGGCAAATTGTCTACATATACCACACTTCGCTGTCCTCGCTTCAGTTTTCGTTGCTTCAATTTCCATCCTCTTCATCTACTCCTCAGTACTTTAAAAGCGATACCCCCATCACGCTATTCGCCAACAACAATCAACGGCAGTGCCAACACACCAGATACAAACCAATTCTCAGTGCACCTAAGGGGGAAAAAATGTCCAAGTATCTCCGCAACGCAAAGATCACCCCCCACCTCTCCGGCGCCCGTGGTCACTCTGACCATGGCTGGCTCAATACGTATCACAGGTAAAGCCAACTTGAACTTTTGCGCGTCTACCAACCATCTACTAATGCCACTATAGCTTCTCCTTTGCTGACTGGTACAACCCCCAGTTCACACATTTTGGCTCTCTTCGTGTGCTGAATGAGGACCGCGTCAAGGCGAGGTCGGGCTTCCCCACCCACCCCCACCGGGATTTTGAGATCTTCAGCTACATTTTGAGCGGCGAGCTTACCCACCGTGACTCTATGCTCTCCAAGGGCAATGAGGGTGGCCAGTCGGATAAATTCTACCGCATGCACCGTGGCGATGTCCAGTTCACCACTGGCGGGACCGGCATTGCGCACTCTGAGATGAACGAGCATAAGAGCGATACAGTCCACTTCCTCCAAATTTGGGCCATCCCATGGAAGCGTGGCTTGACCCCCCGCTACCATACCCGCCACTTTGATGAGGAGGCTAAGCGTCAGGACTTTGTCAAGATCCTCTCCCCCCTTGTTGGAGGTGAGGAGGCTACCGGGGAGCAAGAGAAGAATGCCGAAGCCGTCATCCCTGGCACAATCCCTATCCATGCCGACTTCGTCATGGGCGCCGGCATCATCGAGCCTCAGAAGCAGTTTGAGTGGACTGTTGGCGGCGGCGCCACACAAGAGACGAAGCGAAAGGTCTATGTACATGTGCCCATGACCAAGGGCGGCAAGGCCAAGATCCGTCTCGACGGTCGTGAGGATGCTGAGATCGGTGAGGGTGACGGCGCATTTATCGAAGGTGTTAACGCCGGCGACAAACTCGCCGTGCAGAGCATTGGCGATGTCGAGGCCGAGGTCGTGGTGCTGGATACTGCCTAGGCAGACCAGGCTATGGTCTGGAACAAAACGACCATGTATCTTTAAAACTTCAAAAGTAAAATGTATTTAGCGTTAGATTACGACGAGAAAAATTAAGAAATCGCTTTCTGAAAGAGCTTTTGTTCGCTTCACCCATTTAACCCGTTTAAAAATGCCTCCTTCCGTGTGAATACTTCCGGTCTTCCAGGGCTTGCTTTCTGTCGGGGCTCTAGATGGGATTCGGCTATTGGTAGCATGTATCCAGATGTTGAGAGGGAAATAATTGTCACTGTATCTATCTAAACTTGTAGGGAGCTGGTATAAGGCCGTCTTGGCGGAGCTCCAAAGATATACACATTCAGATGTCTACTCTGCAAAACGGTGCAATCACACAGTTCATACCTATTTATCAAATCTAGGTGACATTGAGCTGAAATTTTCTAACAGATGTTTTTATTCAATAATAGTGACGTCAATTTCTTTTAGTCAAACCTAACTAATACCTCGACTAAGTGAAAAAAAAAGTTAAGCGTCGTCGTCATAAAAAAAACACATCAAACTCCAAATAGGTATCTTGTAGTCTAGCAACGCAAAAACAGTAGTAGTACATTGGACAAAGGAAAATAATGAAAGAAAGTATAAAGTCAGGATATCATTGTCGGAGTGAAGGCAAAAATAAAAGGAACGATGATTTGCAGAAATTACTTGGTGCCGTTCACCTTGCCTTCCTGGTTCACTGCCTGCACTCCCGCGTTGAGGCGGCCAAATTGCCACTCGGGAAGGGTGATGCCAGTCTGCTCGTTGATGGTGCTCATCAGAGGGGGAAGCATCTGGTAAACATTGCGCATAGTGTCGGCGGCATCGCTGCCCTGGCCTTGCTGATTGCCAGTGTTCCAGACGCTGATCTTGGGCTCAAGACCCTTGATGGCAGCAGCATTGGCCTTGGCCAACTCGACGTAAGTGCCCTTCTCGATCATCATGTACTGTAGCAAGCCAGCAGGGCCGCCGAATGCGTGCGCCATCTTGCCATAGGCATCGGCCATGGCGGAGATACCCTCGGCTTCCTTGAGCTTGGCAGCTAGTTCGGCCTCGGCGCGCTGTTGGGCAGCATAGTTCCAAGCCTCGGCGTCATTTCGCGTCTTGTAAGCGGCCGCATCGGTGCTCTTGGTGGTGGTGTTGAAGTTGGCATCAGCCTGGGCATCAGCATGGATCTTGGTCTGGTAGGCAGCGGCGTCAGCCTTTCGCTGGCTGGCTTCTTGGTTGGCTCGGGCCTCGGCCTCAATCTCGTAGGCGGAAGCGTCAGCGGCCTGCTGCTTGCTCTCACGGGCGATGGTGGCCTTGACGACGTCCGTGGCACGGAGACGCTCAATCTCGGCAGCGGCACGCTTCATCTCGACCTCCTTCTTGAGGTCCTCGTCCTTGGACTCAAGGGTACGCTGGGCAGTAACCTTGGCAATGTCGACATCGCGGTTCAAGGCCGTACGCTTGGTGTCGAGGGTGGCCTCGGCCTGAGCGCGCTCAATGTCTCGCTCCGTCTTCTGCACGGCGGTCTCTGCGTTGATCTTGGCGATTTCTCGCTCCTGCTCACCCTTTCTCTTGGCCTCTCCGACGTTACCACGGAGCTGGGCCTCAGCCACGTCGATACGGGCTTGGTTGGTGGCACCTTCGTGTGCCTTTCGAGACAAGGAGGCAAAGTACACGGAGTTTGGCGCATCCTTTAGCTCCTTGACGTTGGCATTGTAAATCTTCAAGCCAAACTGGTCAAGTTCGCCCTGGATGTTGCGGAAAATTCGCTTCTTGAAGACCTCTCGCTCGGTGAAGATCTCCTCCATGGTCATGCTGGAGACCAGAACACGAGTCTCACCTTCGATGATGCCCTTGACGATATTTTCCACATGCTCACGCTGCTCCGAGCGCTTGGAGCTATCAGAATCAGCCAATAGCATGGCATACTTCATCAGGGCGTCGCCCCGATCTGTCACCCTAGCCTCATCGTCTTCGGCATGACCGTGATGGGAGTCGTTGGCTCCACGCTGGTTAACATCGGGGCCGACGGTAAATACTACTGGGAGAGAGAACTGGAGCTTCTCCTTTGTCATGGCCTGGAGATCCATGGCATAGTCATGAGGCTGGACGCTAGATTCATGATGGTGTTAGTCACTGTGCCGTGCTGGGAGCTATACGAAAAACGTGGGGCTTACCTGAAGCGTGTGCATCGCTGCAAGGGCCAAACCCAGGCCGCCTTTGTGATCTTGACGGTCTGGACGCCCATGCCAGTAATGGCAAGGTACTCATCGGGGGCGGAGATTCTGTAAGACATTGTGGCGATGGGTTGTCAATTGCTTGATTGGAGAGAAAGGTGGAGGATAGAGAGCGTCTGCGTGTGTGTATGGGTGGCTCGTGGTAAAAGGATCGTACCCCGAGATCGATGGAGCTCGAGAGATGGCAAATAAGGTATGTGGTTCACAGCAGAATTGGAAAGGAACTCTCCCTTTTATTATCCTTTTTCGATCAACCGCCCAAAAGCACCCTGCTGCCTTGGCAAAGCTCTCGATAGGTCAAATGCGCCTTGGGGCGGTGGCAGCGCAGCCTTGGTGGCCTGGTGGCGCATTGGAACCTCTGTGTTAGGAGCTCGCACGGTCACTGTTCTGGAAACGTTCTGGGAATACCAGAGGCTTTCCGTGGATCAGAGGAACCTTGCAAGGGTCTCGTGACGATCCTTTGGCCCAGGCAGGCGAATTAGAGCCTTCCATGGTCGCGCATCGCCCCTCTGAACACAGTCTTCTCCGAATACTAATCGACTTGGCAAATGTGCCTTTCGGCACGGCCACCCGAACACAAGACAGCAGCGGCAGCGGCTGAGAGCTGGGCAGTGGGGTCAATGGGCGCCGTGTTCGGTGAACAAGCGTGATAAAGAAGAGCGCCTAGCGACCTCCTGCGTGCCTGATCGGTAGGGGACCAACCGCCCCACGCATTGGCCATGTCACAGGCCGTCATTCGCACTGGATACCGCACTGGAACAAGACTGGAACACGACTGGAGCAGGCCGCACGTCGCGGCGCCTACAACTGTGCCGTCGCATAATATGCATCTGCGGCACCAGATGTCAAATTCCGATCCAATGCCGGGGCGTGGCGCAACACCCACAAGACATGCACATTTGAATCCAAAACGGTTGGCCCATGGGGGCTTTCTGCTCGGGTGTGGAGGATCGGCGTTGCCCAAACGCAGGGGTACATCGCCCTGGCACAAAGCCTCCCGCGCCCTACAACTGCACAAGTGTCGAGCTGAGATGCACCGCGACAGGCCATTACCAACTCATTCACCGACCTCTTTGTACGTGGCCGAACAAATCTCCAAATCATGCCTCACCACGTGCTCAGCCAGCTCCTGTTCACCAGGTTCCGAAATTGGTAGTCTGTTCGCGGCGCGCGTTTTTACATTTGCCTTACAGAAAGCCTCGCACCTGGTGGAAATTGCATGATAATCCCATGTTCCCTATGTTGCTGCGCCCACTTCCCCACCTTGAAGGCTGCAGCTGACAAGCCACCGCTGTGGGTGCGACCCTTCTATAGGCCACTCGCCTAGGACACACCACCAACCCAGGGCTTGGCTGCATCACGAGCTCGGGCACGAAGTTAATGAAGGGTATCAGTGGCAACAACATTGATATCATCGCCTACCAGCTTACAAACATCCTATCTGCCATCATACTGCATCCGGGCGATTAACATCAACCTTGACTTCAACTTCAACTTCAACATGTCAAAGCAGCGCGACGTCATCGACGTCCACCCAGAGGACCTGCCTCCTCCATATGCACCAACAAACCCCTCATTGCAAGAGGTCTCTTCTCACCTTTCATCCCATCTGAGAAGCCTCCCATCTAGAATCTTGTCCGTCCGCGCGGCGCGAACGTCGGAGCGTGACCGACGAGATGGTGAGATATTGGCGCTCCTCGCACCTCACGTCGAGGACATGATTCACGACATGGCCGTGAGAGAGCCTCCTCTGAGTCAGATGGAAATGACCATGATACCAGAAGATGCAGTGGAAGACGACTGGAGCTTCAGTGATGGGCACCGTGCGCGAACTCTGGTCAAGATTCGCGAGGCGGGGACAAAAGGAGACTCCAAGCAGAGCAGACCAACCTCAACACCCCGAGAACAAGCGTTTGACGAGTGGGGAAGATGGGAGGACGAAGCCGCAACCCCCGCCAAAGAGTCGCTCTGGTGGTCCGACGATGAAATGGCTTCCCGTCTAGCCAAGTACTTACAGCCAGATCGTCCTCAACCAGCCAAGCCTCCCCCTCGGTCCGTTATTGAACCTCCAAAGCAAACCAAGAAGTCTGGATGGGGGCTGTTCAGGAGAAACTCCGAGTCGGTTGCCGCGCCTCTGCCCCCGCCCGCTCCCCGAGTCGACGAGGGGCCAGTGTCAATGACTGTCAAGGCAGAAGAAGTCACTTTTAGAAAGGAAAACGAAATGGGGATATGGGAAACTAAGACTGGTTGGGGACTGGTGGTACGCATAAGGGTTCGGCAGTGATTGCATAGGGCCCTTTTTGATTCGTTGCGAATGATAATGAGGCTTCTGCTGTCTCCTCCGGCTTTTGGCGTTTCCCTCGACAAGGTTTTGTTGGGATATGGGTGGTTTACGGGTTTGTTGCGGGTTAGGCCAGGTCAAGGTCAACATCATGTATTTACCAAGCACGAGTACACAATTAATGAATCGACAAGCTTATCACAAACGTACACTCCACACATAGTAATGCATCATTCTACATATAGCCGCGTGGCATTTGAATGCCTATATCCAATCCGAAATCTTCTAGTTAAACACGACGCTTAATTTATGTAAAATCGGGTCATTATATTACATGAAAGCCAAGTGCCCCTGGCTTCAGCCAAACTTGATGCCTGAGTTGGGATTCCAAGTTCCAGGAGCCGATCCCTGACCTCCGGACGGCCCCGGGCTTCCAAATTTGATTCCCATATTGGGTGTCCACATGCCTCCCATCGGGTTCTGCGGCTGCACTGGCCGAGGCTGCTGCATCGGTTCGCCAGCCCAAGATTGAATGTTGGCCGCGGCGAGATTCTGAGTCTGTTGCTGAGGAGGAGGAGGGCTGTTGGCGTAGTTTTCCTGGGGAGCAGGAGTCTCTGCCGGAGGAGGGTTGTGAGAGATGTTAAGGCTTGACAGCGGGGGCATGTTGATCTCCCTGAAAAATGTCAGTCATATTCGCAATAAACTTGGTCGGTGAGCTTACTCTTCCAAGGCCCTTGCCTCCATCCGCCGCTGTGAGACCCAGCCTCGCACTACATCGCGAAAGCCCTGGCCGACAATCTTGTTGAGGTCATTGTAAAACTTTCGGCCAACTTCGAGATTGTTGATGATCTCTTTGTATTTGAAGTACGCATTGTCCAATCGTTGAAGGGTTTGCTCGCGCTCCCGATTGCCACGATCGCCCATTTGTCTTTTTTGCGATTCGAATTCTCTATTAATGCGCTGGATCTCGGCGAGAATGCGCTCCTGGTCCTGAGCTTCTTTGTCAACAGCCTCCAACTCTGGCTCGTATAGCTGGTCAAGGCGCTTCTCAAAGAAATCCTCGAAATGGGCCGGCACCAACGCCGTTGTCGGATAGGCACGCTCCAAACGGGCGGCTTCTTTGAGAATGTCAGGCTTGATATCATCGCGGCGGGCATTCTCTCGCATGTTCTCCACCTTTTTGCGTCGACGACTCTCAAGCCGCAATACATCATTGTATGCGCCTCTCAATCTTCCTATCACGGGCTTGAGGGACTCCGGCATGTCTACTCGGCGACTGGATGGCACGTAGTCCATCAAACTACGGTCTGTCCCAGAAAGAATAGCAAGTAGGTCCTGGATAGCGCCGAATTTATCCCTGACCACCGAGTCACTGCTAATGCTGCTGGCAAAGTACCCGTCAATTTCGGCGGCATGTTCCCATAGCTTTCCACCTTGGGGGTCTTGACGGCTTTCGGGCCGGACCCACCGCGCTGTGCCATATTTCAGTCGCAGCGCCTGGTCCTCTTCCTCTTCAGAAGCGAGAGTTACCTTTCCCTCCTCAAAAATAGCAAGATCGGCTGAACGGAGTTTATCGATGTCTGCAAAGCTCCTGTGCACTCGACCAATAGCATCCGCCTGTCGAATCTCTTCCGCATGTTGGCTGAGGCTTGGAGGCAGTCCGAGAGGCTTTTCGAGCGCCTGGAGCGACCCAGGGAGACCAAGCGAAGCCAACAATTCGTGGACTTTGTCTGTGAGTCGGTCAAGTTCTTGGATAATGTTTTGGTTGATCAAGCGGTCGCGTCGTTCTTCATAGATTGAAATGGCGAGATGAACCGAGAATGGCACCAATTTAGAGAAGAGTGCTGGTCCGAATTCAGCACGATCACCAAAGTATTCGAACGGGTTGGCGACCTGCGGCGGAACTCGGGCCATTGCCATGTTTGCTCGGTCGAGGAGCTTGAGGTCCGACTTGGGTGGGACAGCATCTGTATCGTCAGCAGCGCGCCATTGAGTGGGGAGGAGTCCTCACGTAAATAGATCACATCGTTGTCTTTTTCGGCTCTCTTCAAGTCTTCCTCAACCTTTCGCTTGAGCCCGTTGAGTTCATCCGCCACCACCCTGCTGACAGCAGTGTTCTTGGCCTCCTTTATTCCTTCGGACACACATGCCACAGCGTCTTTTAATCGAGCGACTTCTTCACCGTACTTTCGCTTCTCCAGGCAATCGCATGCGGCTCGGTATTGTGCTGCGGCGGCAAAATGATGGTGTTTGGCGCTCATATGATGTATCCATGCGCTACTGACAGTCTCACTCTTCACCGCGGACTCTCCTGCAAGATTGTATAGATCAGAAACACGCGCAGCAAGCTTGGCGATTGAGGCGTCCTTGTAACCGTCCATAACAGCTTTTTGCCAGAAGCATTCCTGGCTCTGCGCAAGCATCAACTGGATGAGAGATTCCAGGGTATCATTGTCCATATCTTCGGGAGGATCCGACATGCGCAGCTCAGGTAGGATCTCGTTCTTCATGTGCGTAAGTACGCCGGCAGCCCAGGAAAAGTAATTAGCGGCGGTTTTGAACCCATCCGTCGATCCCCCAGGAGTGTTGAGGCCAAGTTGGGAATAGAGGGCTGCGAGGTTGAAGAGAACGTTCATGAGCTCGTATTTCAGATTGTTTCGTACCATCGGTCGTTCGGTGTTGTATCCAAGGGCAGGATACCAAGAAAATTCTGTCCCGATCTGATCCGATCAGCCAACTATACACAAAGCACCTCCAGTAGACTCACGTCGATGGGAAACTTCCCCCCAATCCATACGAGCTGGGCTGCATATGCCTGGAGCTTCTTGATGCCGCTTGCATGGGGCTCCCGCACGTTTACGGCATCTCGGCGCAGTGCGTCAATGACCTCGAGGTCGTGCTTGAACATGTCCGGGTGTTGGTCATATTTGGTGTTGATGTATTGCTGGATCGTCGAGGCGAGTGACAGTTGCCCGGATTTGCGAAAGGGCAGCGCTAGGATATTGCTATGTTTTCCATGGTTAGAGACGGTGATGTTCTGCCTCTTGGTCTGTGGGTGCTTACGACGACATGGCAACTTGCGCATCAAGCTCCGGAGCTTGTTTGGTGAAGAAGGCTGTAATGACTTCATTCGCGCACTATGGAGGGGCACAGGTGGGGGGATGTGCTAACCAATGGTGTGCTTAGTCATCGGTCTCGCCCTTGCACAAGGTAATAGGTATTGATGAGTTCGCATCGCATGAAAGCCATGTTAGCATATTTCGTGTTCTAAGTTAGATACTGGATAGATAAAGGATTGTCACACTCTAATATCCCTAGTCTCATAATTAATTGTCTTGCCGAGGCTTCCAATTATGTCTCCAATTTTCTATATTTATCAGGGTCACGGATGATGTATCAATGACTACAACACACTTCGTAGCCTTGGACAGTGCATATCCAACTGTGCCCGAATCAATGGTGTTCAATAAGACAAACTATGCCCCCGGAAGTAAAAATTCACATAATTATCAGAGAAACCCTATGATGGATTTGTAGTCGTGGAGGTGTCCCTTAGCGGTGTAGCTACCCTATTGTAAGCCTAGTATTTTATTTTGAGGAAAGCCAAACGCAACACGGTAAGATTGTGTTCTAGACGGATAAAAAGCAAAGGAGATGAAGAAAATAAAGCAAAATGTGCTGTGATTGAAAAAAGCTTGAACTATGCCTGAGAGTTTTTTTTTAATGTCGAATTAAGATTGATTACCGTATTAGCTCATTTCTCATTACAGCTTTGGGTGGGTTTGTGCCTCGCGTAGCATTCTGTCATACGCGATGTTCCAACCTTGCCAACATGATCCCCGCTTGGGCAACCAAGGTAGTCTTGCTACTCGCTCGACTAAGATGGCCAGATAATTATCCCACCTTTGGTCGGTATTTTGGTCCCGGCCAAGCCCTCGCCAAGTCTTTGGGCAGCCGTCAAACCGTGTCACCGAGGCCTTGTATTGGATGGCTCGCAATCGCATTGGAAAATGTGGCTGTGCACTGCCCACACTTCTCCACTTATCCACATGTCCTGCGTTGCTGTCGCGCAGCCACAATTGATGACATCAACCTAACCTGCCAGCGCAATCTTTCTTGATGGGTATGTGAGTAAAGAGGCCTCAAGCAAGAAAGTGGGCGTAAAGCATAAAGAGCTACTCTACTGCCCTGTGATCGCAGTAATAGTATCTTTCGTTCAGTAGCCTTATTTCCTCTCCACTTGTGTACTTTTCTTGACACCTATCCCGCATTATTACGCCAGACCCTACGTCGCGTACACTCACAAGTTGCGAACCCCGCATTGCGTCTTCACCACCATCCGATGTCGAGTTCCGAAAAGACTCCCATACCGCCCCAGGGCGAGCAACAGCAGCAACAAGGGGGATTGCTTCCTCTGGCTCCTGCAGAAGAAAGCTATGCTCCTCCCCCGCCGCACCCTCCCAAGGAAG
>NAGG01001381.1:0-21068 GCA_003031705.1 Calonectria naviculata
GCTCCGAGCCACGGAAGAACCGAACACCCATGCGGCGATCTCATGATTTCGATTGACATAATGCGTCTGCGCGTTGCGACGGCATTAGGTAAAACACTACTTGGCACAGGAAATGCACGTAATCTCTGCTGCGAGTGAGGCGAAAGCTTGGTATCCGGAAGGCATCGGAAGTATGGAGAAATCAGAGCATCGCTCAGCTCCGCCGGGAATTCTTTACGCCGGGGAGAAAAGGGTCGCGGCATCTATGAAGCAAAACTAAAACACGATATAATCGCCCACTAGGATGAACCAGAATTGTACTTCCAAGTAATAAAAAATAAGACTGGGCTAGACCAACGCCTCTTGCGCCTCTAATCTTTTAGTACCTCTTTCAGATTGCTTTATTAAAGTGCGTCGTCGCGGTGTGTCGTTTTATCCACTTGTCGTGTGCAGAGGCGCGCCGTAATGAAAGTCGCCGAGCGCCGTCGCCCTGCCACCTGGAATGTCGCCAGAGGAAAAAAAAAAATCCCCACAGCAACGGGATCGTACCAATCAGGGACCGGTATAGCTCCTCCATGAGGTTACCCCCACTAATTTCTGTGACTACCTCTAAGCAAAGTCTTTTTCCACCTTCGACTTTTCTTCTCTTCTTCTCTTCCATCGCTGGCCGCTGCATCAGGGCTCAGGCAAAGTAGAAGGGAAAGAAAGAAAAGGGGCATGGCCTATCTTCACCTCGCGCACTCGCTGGCGGATGCGTTCAACGCTCTTGCCGATGAGGTCCAGATCCTGACGGATCGCAAGACCGTCCTGGAACACAAGCTGCGCTTTGCTCACGAGCAGGTAAGTCCATCCGCCGCCGCCGCTGTCTATTTTGTTCGGGGGTACTCGGGTACCTGATTTCAAATCAACCACCACCCCAATATCCACCCCAAATCCCATCCCACGCCCAGCCCTTTCCCCTTCCAAGGACCCCCTTTTAACCTGCCTGTCATTTCCTGAGAGCTCTTTCCTACCCGACCCAACTCGGCGATACCGGAGCTCTCGGGTGGATGCAGGGAGGATTTAGTCTGGGGTCGCGTCAGCATGATGAGTTATCATTAGCTCTAGATCAAGAGCATGCGGCCATCGGGCTCAATTGCGGAGATTGATACCTTTAAACCTCTGATATCTGACGTCTTCACCACTTTTCTGTTTTTGTTCTCCCACGCCCTTCTATCCCTCCCGCAAATTGGCACTTGGTCAACCAGACATGTCGTCAGCGACGCTAACCCAAGTCAACCACCAGTTTCAATACCTTGCCGACAAATATGCCCCGGCGGCCCCTGAGATAGCCGATACATTGGCCAAGCTGCAGATACCTCCATATACACCCGTGGACAGTTCGCTCCCTGTTCCTCTACCTCGGTCTTACGACCCAAACTCCCAACATCATATTGCCCTCGTCATCCGTGACGGTCGCCGAGTAGCGCATCAGCTTGCCTCGCTGGGCGAGGCGAGTAAAACCACTGCCTCCAGCAGAGATACTTCATCGCAGGCGTCCGACGCCAAGACATCCATGTCGACGGCACTAGAACAAGATTTCACGGTGGAAGGGAAGAAGGGCCACCTCCAGTGTCCATTCTCCCAACCCAACGCCCTCGCTGGTTCCGAACCCCACCCAAATGATGTACAGGATACCACTCCTCATCAGTCGATGGACCCCATCTGTGCCGCCATGTATGAAGAATCCACGTCCCAGCTCGCTCGAACGAATGGCTCGTCGACGGGCAAGTGCCCCATTCGCTATATGGACAAGCACTCGCCCGAAGAAATCGCACATTATGTTGAAACGCACAAGCATGAACTGCCTCGCAGCCATGAAATTTGTCTAAGGCGATACCAGCGTGATGAGGACCAAGTCAAGAAACTAGACTCCAAGTATGGCGACATAGTGAGCATGATCGAGGGCCTTGGCCAACTACACCAGCCCATGCTGCCCGAGGCAGATGAGGAGGATCCGACCCCCCGACCGCGTGATGTGGTGCAAGCGCCAAATGAAAGGGTTGAGAACTGGGCACAAACCGTCAGCCCCAACTCAGACCCTGATGATGACCATGGGTTGGACCAGACGGACAACGAACGTCTAAGCCATTTTGATCGCCCCCTCAAGGAGGTCCGAGTAGGAGAATCGCCAAGCCGGCCCTGGGGCATCTCTGTCCCAGTGTATGAACCATCGGGGATCGATGAGGAACAGCTGGTCTCGCCGCCGCCGGCCCCCGTGCGTATGCCGAGTCCGGCGCAGAGTGTTAGAAGTGCGAAGACCCCCACCAGGAAACCTCCGGGGAAATGCCCATTTGATCATACTAAGATGGCTGCCATGGGCGGAATGCCACCTATACCCCCAAAGCACAAGACTCCGCCAATGGCTCATCACCAGCCGCCCGAAATGCCGCCCTTCACTCAGGCCAAGGAGACTATTCCTCCTCAACAACCCAAGGCTCCTCCTCAACCTACCTTTATCAACCCCGACATGATCAAAGGCACAGGCAACGTGCCTCAAATGATATTTACAGGTCCTGTTTTCATCGGATATCCCATGGAGCAGGCTATTCAGTTTATGAGCCAATTTCGAGGGAGCCAGTGAGCTTGACTACGATTGTACTTCTTTGTTTTTTATACGTTACTTTTTCTTCCCGGTTTTTTTTTTAAGCATCGAGAAAGCATCAGCGTTGGCGTTTAAGGGATACGGTACACTGGACAAGAGCCTCAGAGAGGCAAGCATTCACAGATTTGTTAATTACGGACATGGGTTTTCACGGAGATGATGAGACCAGCAACGGCAGGAACTATTAGCGGCATGATATGATATCCAAATTGAATTACAAGATGAATTATTCTAATGGCGATTTTTTCTTCACCAACTATTTTTGGCTTCTACCTCTTGATCTTGCGTCCCGTTCTTTAATTCATGGTGATTAGATGAGGAAAAAAAAACAATCAATCATGTCCAGAAACGCCACCATCTATGCCATAAGATGATTATACCATCCAATACATCAAGGCCTCAAGTCGATCGTCATCTCTTCGATAATACATTAACACTCTTTGAACTGGTGTGAAGAAAGTTCACCGTCTAATCTAGATTCCTCTTCTTTCCCGAATCGTCCTCCTCGTCGTTGTCGTCGTCATGATAAGTCTCTTCTCGCTCCCACAGTGAAATGTCATCGTCGGACATGAGAACGGCGGCATCCTCGGGGTCCATGAGAGTCGTGGTGTCTGCGTCCTCATAGCCGGCATCGCCATTCTCGGCGGCAGCGCCGCGGTTTTCGTCACGGGCAAGTAGCGCCGCGCGGGCCATGGTGCGGCGGTAGATGATGAGACCTACGGTGATGCCCACGGCACCGCCAAGAGCCATGCTGAGGTAGTTGATGGCTTTGGCGCCGGCGGACATCTTGTCGCCGTCTTCTGCGAGCAGGGCCAGGCGGCTTCCGATGAAGACGTGTACTAGTAGCTTGGGGCTGTGCATTGAGAAGTATCTTGTCAGTTACGAAGCCTAAAAAAAAAAAAAACAACGAAGGTGGGCATTGAATCCGGAGAGACAACTTACCTGGACAATGCCGTGGACAAAGTAAAAGCTAGCGGAGTGATGCTGGGGATAGTGGCGAGGAAGCCATTGCTGAGGCTGAAGGGCAATGGGCAGAAACGGATGGCTGTCAGGTACCATATGCCCTCCTGGCGCAGGACCTGGCTCAGAGCCACAAACCGATGGTCCTTGCCCACCATACGGTCGACATGGCCGCTCAGAATGGTGCGGCTCAGCATGAAAGCCCCCAGGGCGCCGAGTGTGCAGCCGGCGGAGACGACAGGCCAGCCCCAGGGAAAGCCGTAGACGAAGCCAGAGATGGTTGCGACGGTCGAGTAGCCGACGACGGGAGGGATCGAGGTGACGAAAATCAGGCAGAAGATGATGAGCCAGCCGGCGGGCATCTTGCGCCAACCCTCGGCGACGGGGCCCAGCCAGGCGAAGAAGGCGTGCGAGTAGACGATGGCGAGGATGCCCAGGACCCCGAAGACGACGAGGCCGGCAACCGTGGCGAGGCGCTGCAGCGGCGTCAGGCGCATAAACATCTTGAACGTCTGCTCGCCGAGCAGCTGGACCTGGGCGAGGATGCGGCCGACAAACGAGTCGGCGCCATATCTCGAAGGGCGCTGGAGCGGGTTCGACAGGCGGCGGCGCGCGGCAGCGGACGAGGACCACGGTGGGAGGGAGGGTGACGAGGGCGACGAGCCGCGCGAGGGTGATATGGCGAGCGCCTGCGCGGTGGAATGGTAGTCGGCCGGCATCTTTTTTTCTTGGTCTGGGCGGGGGGCGTGTGTGTGTAGACAGACAGATGCAAGATGGCGATAGTCGAATGTTCTTCTTCTTTTCTTCTTTTCTTTTTTCTCTCCTCCTTCCAACTAAGAAAACAACAAAGAGAGACGAGACAATGCTGCAGGTGCTCGCAGTTCCGGTTGCGGGTGTTTGGGGGGTTCGCCGAGACTACACAGCCATTGCTGATGCGACTAGGTATGGACGTCGGAACGCACGGAGAAGCTTGCTGGCCTGGGCTGGGAGAGGGAGCTGCCGTAAGACAGGCACGGCGGCGTGATTGGGGCGGAGCTGCAGCTGGCCTGGATTGAGGCGCGCGGGGGGGGAGGTGGTCGAAACGGGTTGTCGGTTTCAGCCAGCATGAACAGCGCAACAAAGGCGATGGTTTGATGGCAATGGGAACAAGGGGGAACGGCAAATACACGAAGGGAGTCGAACGATGGGGGTTCCAAGGTTGCAGAGAACTCGGCCACGACGGAGCAAGGCACCGGAAGCTTGCGACGGGTTGAAGCCAATTAATGCGTTTGCATGACGTTACTGGCTGCTTAGCGCTCAGCGTCCGCCCTAGCGAAGGGGGGGGGGAGGTTCAGGCGTACAGCTTGCTAAATCCAGGTGCCCGGTGCTCCACTAAAGCTCATGCTAATGCCTCGTGGTCCCCTTGTGCTGGCCACGCTGCTACACTGCACTAACACCAAAGCATAGAGTTTCCAGCCAGATGCCTAATGGAGACAGACGGGTGTGCCTGTGTTGCATCGATCTACGTGAATGGGCTAGCGGTAGATGGGTATTATATCCGGGTTGGCAACGCAGAAACCAACAGCCGGTTGTTTAAACGTCAAACTGCTTGTCTGTCTTGTTTTACATCAATCGTGTGTGTGTATAGAAATATTTGGAATTTTTTCTCATTGCGATTTTACTTCTTTCTAGTTCTAGGAGCGTCATCGTCGCGCGCTGGGTCCCTTGGGAGGATCGCGCACAAGCAGCCTGACCTTGCCGTCGCCGATCTCGACGCCCTGGCTCAAGATATCCACCTCCTCCTTGTCCTCGTCTGCTCCGCTCTCGCGGGCCAGCGACTTGTCCCAGCTGCGTGCGTCGACACCCAAGATCCCTCCCATGTTGTTGCGGTCGCCGGGAACCGAAAACTCGCGGTACGCATACCGCCATTCGTTGAGGAAGTTGCGAATTGCCTTGCCCACCTTGTCTTTGCCATTCTTACTGTGGTGCCCTGAGCCAGTAATGGCGTAGATGGGGCGAGACTCCTTGCTGTTCTCCATGAGCACCTTCTCCAGGTATTCCACAGCTTCCTCCGGGTGCAGCCCGTGCAGATCAACGTAGAGCTCGAAGCCGGTTGCACCACCCTTGTTGCGCTCTTCGTAGAGCTCCCGTGCTGCTTCCCGATGGGCCTTCCGCATCAAGTCATTTTCGCTCTGCCCTCGGAGACTCAGGGCCTTGGCTGCTCTGGCGTCATTGCGGTTCCAGGCTTGGGCAGCACTTGATTATACTGTTAGCTGTGTGCAATAATTTACTCTGCACGATAAACCACATACCTTTGCAGAAACTTGTTACGAAGGCCGCCGTGCTTGATAGCCTCTTGGCGGGCCTTCAGGTATGCCTTGTTGGCCCGGTCACCCGTTTCCAACCAAGGGATGTGCTTGGGGCTGGGAATGGCCTGGGCCGCAGCACTGTTCTCGCCGTTCCTCTGTCCAGATGTTACGCCATTCCGTCCTGACTTCTTCTCCGAGCGAGGGGGGCCAGAAACTGGAGAAGGGGACATCTTGACAATATCGGCCAGTGAGTTAGGCGCAAGGTTTTCCTTATGCCCATGCCCATGCCCACCGCGTTTGCCATGGTGCTTCTTGCCCTGTTTTGCTGATGCAGACCCCAACGAAGGAAACGCATCATTGTCGTCCAGCGCAGGAGCAGGGTTGGCGGAATCCTTAACTTGGTGTCGGCTTCCGGGTCGCGATCGCGACCTAGGGCTGTCGGTCCCATGGAAATTCTTCAAACCAGGAGGTGGGGTAATACCAACAGTCGGCAGGCTACCATTTCCAGTGAAGCCGCTCAAATGCTCTGGGGTTCCTGGTTGGAGCGAAGGGAAAGAGTTGAGATCCTGAAGCTGCAGGTTGCTGTGCTTAGACGGTGGCGTGCTGGATCCGTCGAGGGCCAGTTTGTTCAGGAGCTTTGCAGGATCGTGCGAGAAAATGCACGTCTCGCCAGCCAGGCAGTTACCCATTACCCAGTATCTACAAGAAAGATGGTGTATTAGAATCTAGGGACATGAGACCTCGTGGAACAGTGTTTCAACTTACTTGCACAAATGGTTGCTGAGGTCATGGCTGAACCGACAATCTGCGCGGAGGCACTGGCCAGTAGACATGTAGAACTTGCAAATGACTCCAGACTTCTGTTGGCCAAGAGGTGTAGTTGGGCGACCTTCTGTAGAGACCGACTTGCCAATAAGCACATTCTTAGGCTCGTCCGTTGGCATAAGAGAAACACCGCCGTCTTGGCTCTGATCCATGAGGGACACGATGGTCGCACTCAAATCGTATCCGTGGAGCGCCAAAGCAGACTCGATCTCCTCGTCGGACCTGGTTTGCCCGAGAATAGATCGTAGCATGTCATACGGAGACATGTCAGAAGACTGGCCAGACATGGAAGAGAACTCAGGGGCGGCAGCATTTAGACTACTCGACGTTACAGACGAGGTGACGCTAGCTGCATCGTCACTTACGAGCCACTCGACATTCTCAGTTTGGTACTCGCCCAGGATCTCGGTGGCAGGGGTCGGATCGGTTGCGAACTCGTACGCGTTCAGGTTGGGACTATGGGGGATCACAGGAGTCGCAAGAGCAAGGCGTGGCGAGGCCCGCGGGGACGAAAAGGGCGAGGCTGTCGACGATTTGGCCCGGCCAAAGCTGGACGGCACGAAGCCGGGGGGAGCTAAGGGGCTAACAGCGAGTCTCGGAGACCCAGAGAGGGGAGTTGGCGATCCGCGCCATGATGCTGGAGAAGGACGTCGAAGGATGGTTTGGCGTATTGGAGGCGGTGACGTGGAGCTCCCACCAGTATCACGATAGCGCCATAGGGCGTCTAGAATTGCGTTGTCGAGTGAGGCGCCAGTCAAGGTTGTTTCCTGCCGGAATAGCTCTTCAAGCTTGTCCGTCTTGTCCTCGTCCTCGAGCGTAGTATCCCGCAGGATGGGCAAGCACATCTCGTAATGCTCGTCGGAGACCATGTTGGAACACAGGCCCCGGGCGAGGGGGTCGATATATTACGGAATGGTGATGTGATAAAAGAGTTACGGTGTTGGGCGGTATCTAGATCGGAGGCTGAAGAAGGGTGGCGCGACGCGGGAACGAAGCTTGGTGCAGCAATTTGGTGGCGATTCGGAGTAGGACTCTATGAGGACGGAAGCTGTATCCGGGAAGAGCACGACAATGGTCTAGAAAAAGGGAGTCGAGGCTGTCTCGAGTTTGAGCTATGTCAGCTTGGTTTCGGGGGGGACGTGGCAGCGGCGGAGAAAGAAGGGGTCTAGACAGGTGGAGAGAGGCGGAGAGTTCACTTACCGACTTTGGAAGACAAAGGAACAAAAGTAGACTAAAAAAGACTAGGTGTGAAAAAAAAAACAAAGGCAGAAGAAAAAGGCAACGCGCAGAAGCAATCAAGTCAAGCGCACGCGCGCAGGGAGAAGGAGAAGGGGGTTTGAAGAAGGATGAATCTAGGTGATGATGCAAGACCAAACGACGGGACGTCGATGGGCTTCACATGGATGGGCTATGGTTTTAGCTGAGTAGAGAACCCCCCCACTGTAAGTCTGCCTGTCTCCCCCCCCTCTTTACTCCTAGGGACACAGGTAATAATAAGGGTGGGCGGGAGTTAATTACTTGAGACGGCGAGGTAGGAGGTACTTTGCGTCCCTGGATTGGATGGAGATGGCCCGCGACACTAACGGTGAAGCGTCGCGAATGAGGCATGGCATGGACCGAGCTCCCCGTGGCCCCCCTTTCGAATTCGTTTCGCTTGCGTGGAATACGAACCAATCTGCTTGGGCACTTCCATCTGCTGGAGAGGCACAGAGAGTCCTAGTTTCTTCGAGGCGGTCGAGAGTTGAGGGCCGGGTTGAGAGCCAGACAAAAGGCGGCCAGGCACTCGGTCGAGGGCGAGTCTGATGTCCACTGAGCCCGGGAGGCTGCGGATGTACCCTGTACCTTGACCCGACGACTTAGTTACCCACTAAGGTACCTCCCGACGCTCTCCACTAGTCGCACACAGGCCATCCACGGGGCGCCACCCACATGGGCCATGGACTCTCGGCCACTGGGGAAGTGCTGGGCTATTCCAACTACCGCTATCAATAGGCCAACATTCGTCTTCCTCAGGGCCTGCCAGAACCTATCACCGTCCCCAGCACCGGCTGAAAGGCGGACGTCCCGCCACCCGACTCGCACAGAGGGCGTCATAGTGCACTTTATTGGACATGCGCCCTGTAATCCTTCCGAGCCTCAGCGGCCGATGCTACCAGCGTTGCTCTGTCACAGCAGCTGACATCTGCCTTTGGGTTGCATCCCGTATGCACTGGATGCCAACCTGTGGTCGAAAATAAACTATTCCTTGGCGCTTACCAGTGATTGTCTTTTCTTGCCAGTATATCTTGCTCAATCTGTGGTCCTGGGTGAGAGCTTGTTTGCTGCTTATTTAATGTGGATATGTCTTTGATGAGCATGATATGCGGCGTGGGTTTATTGATGCTTTACATCGGGTTGTCTGCTGAAGGACATTTTGCCACCAGCCTCAAACCTATCCTCCGGACCAACGACACAACTCTGCCTCCAATATTTGCAAGGGCTGTAGCTATTTCCTGCTCTACCCCGTGTCATTGTTGGGTTAGCTCCCGCCGTTCTCCTATCCGTCTCCAGGGTAGGCGCCTTAAATGTGGAGATTGTTGCTTGGTGTATCCGTATTTGTCTATTTGTCCATATGCCTGTCTGGTATACTTTGTCGCCAAACCCCTGTCGCCATTAATGACTTCTAGCTCCCCTTCCATCGTTTAATGAAGTATAATGAAATACGACTCCGCATAGTTCCCCAGCGTCGGAACCAAATACACTTTCCCGATGCCCATTCGTAATCTAGACGTTCGGCAATCTACCTCACACAATATGTGGAATGAATGGTGTTTCACTGTTGGTTGAGAACGAGACAGCCACATTCCTGTCCAATCTTACTTTTTACACAGTTCCCCATATACATCGCGCCATTTTAAGAACAAGACCATTGCGCATTTGTATCTAACCAGCAAGAGGTTTCTCGAGGGGCATTTTTAGGATTTACTTGGGAGATTGGCTCGATACATGGGGAAAAACACATCCTGCATCGTCACCCAAAACGACGACGTTCATCGTGAATATACATTTTTTCATTAGACATTCCTCATGTCAATAAATCTAGGGTATCTCTTCGTCGTCATCACCACCGAAGCCAAAGCTGAATCCTCCCTCCCCTTGCTCTTCGTCACCCGCGCCAACTGCAGCGTCCCACTTGCGCTTCCTTCCACTTTTCTTGTCAGCTAAATCCATTGCTTTCTCTAGAATGGCTGGATAGCTGGTCTTCATTCGTTCCATAAACAAACTGAAAGGGTCTCTGACGCTGTCATCAAATCCGCTGACCTGATCAGCTTTGTCCCGGAGGAATGATAAGACTTCCGAGACAAGATTCAAGCTTGGAGACTGAGGAACAAAGTTTTGGGTCAAGGCGATGCCATTTTCTAGGTTGACTACCAGATGCCACCATCCGCTCGGGACGTGAAGAATCTCACCGGCTTCGCAGATACCCTCGACACACTCGGGGTGTTTCCGCGCCTCCGCGTGGAACGTGAGCAGCCACTCGGCGATGCTCAGAGGGCTTGTCACCTCGCTGTTATCCTGCGATACATAGACACCTGGTACGTCGGCGGTGGGGGGAAACATAATCCAGTACTTGGATCCCTGAATCACAGCGTTCCAGGCGCTGGTTGCATTTGGGTCTTTGTGGAAAGTTGAACCGCTTCGCTCGGGTCCGATAATCAACCATCGGTGAGCAGGGCGCTCATCTCCAAGAACCTCAAACAGGTCTGGGCCAAAGCAGTCTGGTCTCCAATAAGCTGCCTCTTGTTCGCGCCCTACCGTAATATTCATCTTCTCTGCAAATTTGCGATCAAACAGATACAAGGGACTCTCGTCCTTGTTGTTCTTCATGTATTTGCAGTATGTCGAAAATGACCAGTCAACGGCCTCGGCGCGAAACTCGACGTCGGCATACTTGTCGAGAAGAGACTCAATCGACCACTGAGAAAAAACCGGCCAGTCCTGGATGCAATTTGTGAGGATAAAGGGTTGCTCGGTCCAGTTTCCAGCGTACTGGTCATAAGTCAAGTTTTCAAAGCGAAGAATTTTGTTGGTTTTGGGTATGCTTGACGCAAACTGCGATAGAGAAACATGACTACAAGCGAATGGTCGATGGAGTACATCGGAAAAGACATTGCTGCAATCAACTAGGGTCCCTTGTTCGCTCGGAGATGGAAGCCCGAGAACAGTAGACCTCCATGAGCCTTGCCAGCAAACAGATTTACAATTCTTTGAGGTTGACCTAAATTGGTATTAGCCTTGCTGGGGATAGACGATTGGCACTTTGGGAAGGAATACGGGAATCTAGGCATCAGCGGTGACTCAAGAACTACGGAGATAAGCTTACCGAAGGAACAGGGCTTTCCACAATTCGTCCGAGTGGCAAAACGCATAGAAGAATTTGCAAGTATGCCCAAGGCTGAAGAGTCTAGGGGGGTCAAAATGTTCGAGGATAATCATGATCATCTCGTCGGGCAGCAAGCCCCAGGCCCCAATGGATCCACGAGCGTTCTGGCCCTGGAAGAAATACTGGTTGCCCAGAGGCTTGAGTCCCAAAGGATGCAGAGGAATTGAGTCACTGGACAACTCAATCGAGTCATTTGTTCTGTCACACAGCTCGCTGTGGCGGCGAGGCGTGTCATCTGGCGCCACAGCAGATGGCATTGTGAAAGCGCTGGCGTGGTTGATGGCGAAGAAGCCGGCGAAACGAGAAAAACTTGTTCACGCGTACAAAAACAACGGGAAAACAAGAGTGAAAAGGTACGTATCAAAGACAGATCCTAGGATCAGGAGGGAAGACCCTGGAGGCCCACGAAAACCAACACTGCGCGTGGGGGAGCGTTCAACCGTACGATGTCGGTTGTGGTGGGACTGGGGTGGTTGACTCAGACGTAGCGTTGAAGGGTATTGCTTAGGGCGAGGAGAGAAAACGCCCGACACTGCGACGACAGGCAGGAAAGCATGTAGAAACAAATTCTGCAGTGCCGACTACGTTACTAGCAGACAGTGGAATTGTTAGTCTGAAATTGGTATCAGATGACAGACAGGTTTGGTGACTTGGAACCAACGGATGACTCACAAATTCGTCAGAGTTTTCGATGGCTCACAAATCCTGGATTGAGGCAGAGACTTGGTGTCATGATTACATCCAGAGCAATTAACGAGTCAAATCATGAATGGGTGCACATGTTTTCGTACTGTACACTGGGGAAGCACTAACACCGCGCACACACAATGAGGGCGAAAAAAAAACGGCAGCGGGGCCCTTTGCGGCGAAGGCGGGCAGCAGAAGAGGGGTTGGAGGGGCAATCAGCATGGGCATGAAAAAAAAAAAAAAATCTTGCCCGGCAAACTAGGCACTGTAGGTACATCATGGTAGGGGGCTCTGTGGCACCAGCATGGGCGAAACAGAGGGTGATAGTGGCTGAGAAAAAAAAAGGTACCCTAATCGTGTGCCCCACTAGATGCCCACCACTTGCCATTGGCTGCGTGTTTTTGCAGTAAGCAGCAGAGAAAAAAATACTGCCTCCACGCCGCCCCTCCATGACTTTTTTTTTCTCTTCTCCCAACTTGCATCAAAACACATCAACAATATCCATCTCTTTTTTCCTAGGTTCTGTTTGCTCTCGTGCATATTGCGAGAGTTTGAATCTAGTCGATACCACAAGTTCTTTTCACGACCGGCGCAGTCTTCTCAAACGGAAGCCTGCCCTCTTTCTTCATCCGCCGCCCCGCGTTTTATCGACTTCTAGATCGAGCTGTGCTTGATCTAGATTCCCCCCGCCTCCTTCGCAAATATGGCTACCGACAAGGGACTCGAGGATGTCCCCGAGGGTGAGTTTGTCTATTTCCACCCCGTATTGCTATTTCTCGCTCGATTTGCGACCTCCCGGCGATGTTGCGGTTGACGCCCGCTTGATGACCCCTCGCGGGGTTCGACTTTTTACGGTGCCCTACTCGCTGTGGCCCTTGCGATAATATGCCCCATAGTGTGCTGGCGCTGGGTCGAGTGGGCCGTTTTCCGCTGCATCCCACCGTGAGCCCAACGTCGCTCTCGTTACTTTCTTCGACTCCGCTGCCTTCGTTATGAAATTTTTATGCCGCCATGATGGAGACTGACATTTCTGCTCTACAGGACAGATCGAGTCCAACTACGATGAGACCGTCGACTCCTTCGATGATATGAACCTTAAGGCTGAGCTCCTCCGTGGTAGTAAGTTCTTGGCCCTCATCCCCACTGCGGTCACTTTTTTCCCCCAGCAAGACGCTCACCATTCACACAGTCTACGCCTATGGTTTCGAGCGTCCCTCTGCTATCCAGCAGCGTGCCATTCTTCCCGTCATCAAGGGCCACGATGTCATCGCCCAGGCCCAGTCTGGTACTGGCAAGACCGCTACCTTCTCCATCTCCACTCTTCAGAAGATCGACCCTGCCGTTAAGCAGTGCCAGGCTCTGATCCTCGCCCCCACCCGTGAGCTGGCTCAGCAGATTCAGAAGGTTGTTGTCGCTATCGGCGACTTCATGAACATCGAGTGCCACGCCTGCATTGGTGGAACCAGTGTGCGCGATGACATGAAGGCTCTCCAGGACGGCCCCCAGATCGTTGTCGGTACCCCCGGCCGTGTTCACGACATGATCCAGCGTCGTTTCCTCAAGACCGACTCCATGAAGATGTTCGTCCTCGATGAGGCCGATGAGATGCTTTCTGTAAGAACCAAAAAACCCCACCCTTTTTGGTACTTTTGCATGAACGTTGTAAACTAACGCATTGATTCTTTTAGCGTGGTTTCACTGAGCAGATCTACGACATCTTCCAGCTCCTCCCCCAGAGCACCCAGGTTGTCCTTCTTTCCGCTACCATGCCCCAGGACGTGCTCGAGGTTACCACCAAGTTCATGCGTGACCCCGTCCGTATTCTCGTCAAGAAGGACGAGCTTACCCTGGAAGGTATTAAGCAGTTCTACATCGCCGTTGAGAAGGAGGAGTGGAAGCTCGACACCCTCTCTGATCTGTACGAGACTGTCACCATCACCCAGGCCGTTATTTTCTGCAACACCCGCAGAAAGGTCGACTGGCTCACCGACAAGCTCACTGCTCGTGACTTCACTGTCTCGGCTATGCACGGTGATATGGACCAGGCTCAGCGTGACCTGATCATGAAGGAGTTCCGATCCGGCTCTTCCCGTGTCCTGATCGCTACTGATCTCCTGGCCCGTGGTATCGACGTCCAGCAGGTCTCCCTGGTCATCAACTACGATCTCCCCGCCAACCGTGAGAACTACATCCACCGAATTGGTCGTGGTGGTCGTTTCGGCCGAAAGGGTGTCGCTATCAACTTCGTCACCGCTGAGGATGTCCGTATGATGCGTGAGATTGAGCAGTTCTACAGCACCCAGATCGAGGAAATGCCCATGAACGTTGCTGATCTGATCTAAACGAAAAAAAAACAAAAACGCATATCTTCCAAAACTCGTTTTTCTAGACTGTCCTCCTACATCCTGAACCTGTGGGACGGTCTGGCATCCTTGGGGGAGTATCCACGGAGACTTCGAGGCAGTTGTTGATAGATCTCGTTTCTAGAGTGCCATCCTGGGCGGTGCTCGCCATCCCCACGGAGGCGATCGAGGGGAGGAGGTCCAAAAGTGGCTGCATGACAAAGGCTCGGGAAGTCCTTTGCACCTAATGTCTGGAGGTGCGGCGGGCTACCAAAAGTAATGCGATGGTTTTTCACCCTGCTTTTGTCCCTATTGTATTTAGGTGTCGCTATCATGATGATTATTTCCTTTTACGACTACTGTCCTTTCCTATAGTCTGATGAACTGTGACTGTTCAACCAGTTTGCCAAAACGGCGAAGCTATGGTCCCCGTGAATCATTGGATGAAGCTAACTATCGAGTAAACGATGCCTTGGCTACTTGGACTTGGCTGTCGAAGTAAGAGCAGTGTTAACTAGGGCTGAAATATGAATGTAGTGTAGAATGCATGTTTTTCAAGTTCACATGTTCGATTCATCGGTGGAAAAAAGGCGCCAGTCTTTGGTCAGGAATGAAGGGAATCTAATGAAGTACCGAAGCAACCAAACTACCAGAAACATTCATGTGACGAAGCCTGGATTTTGTCCACCCCCCCTGGCCCACCGGATAACATGGAGGGGAATATTTCAAGGTGTCACGATCGGGTCAAATCAAATCAGAAATTCAGGATCAATGCCATGACTATATTCCAATATCCTCCTACCTGAGAAGGTTTCATCATACAAAAGAAATAAAAAAGAAGGCTGCCCCCATCGTAACCAAAATTGACCCATCCATCTTTCTTCGTTGCAAGATATCCTTTTGCTACCCAAACAAATGTACAATAAACCCCGAAACCACCACAAGATTAAGCAAAAGGTATATATATATATATGCGCAGTCGTCTCCTGTCCAATTGAGACATAGATAGTAAGTAGTCTTTGCAACCTGAATATAAACGCCGATAATGGTATCACCGCCCGAAGTAATTGATATAAAGCCATCCTGCCATGACTGTCTGGCTAAGGCTCACAGTGCTGAAGTATAGAAAACGAAGTCACCCCATTCTAGTAAAAGCTTTTAATGGGCCTGTCCAAAAGTAGTCTGGACTGGAGGTGGGCTTCGAATGGCCTGACCAGTGTAGGCGCCAGGGATGGGGACGGCCTCATAGGTAGGCTCGTCGGCAGAAACGGGCGCATCCTCTTGAACGCGCGTAGCGGGTGGTGGTGGCGAGCTGGAAGAGGCAAAACCGGTCTGGGCCAGCTTGGGGGTGGCGGAGGGAGCCTTGGTAGGAGGCGCCTGCAGCTTGAAGCCCGAGTCTGCCTTGCCGAATTGCGAATGAGGTTCGACAAACTGAGTACCGGGGGTGAAGGGGTTTTCTTCAATATCGCCGAGGTTTCGGTAGGCGGCAGGGGGGTGGCGAGGCGACATGGCATACTGGCTCAGGGCAGGAGACTTGGGTCCAAAGCCAGGAGTGTTAGGAGCGGACTGGGTGCGAAGCTGGGCCAGGTAGAGATCGGAGCGGGCTCGGTCGCGCAAATCCATGGACTTAAATAGGCGTCGCTTGGTGTAGTAGCGATAGAAAACGACGCTGTAGAGGATGATACAAAGGGTCTCGATGACAACCTCGATAATGATGCAGATCAATGCCCAGTTTTGAAGACGGCAGAGCAAGGCGTAGTCAACCTTGTCTCCAAAGACCTGGGACCGAGTGTTGGAGACACAAGACCAACCCCACATGTCCTTGTTGTTTGACGAGTTTTTGGAATTTTGGAAGAGAATGGCAGTAATGACCCAGAGAATCAAGCTGAGCATAAACCAACCGATGGAGAACAGAGTGTAGTACGTGCTGACCTTTTCGGCGCGTCGGTGACCACCTCGAAAGTAAGCAGCAAACACGAGGATACAGGTGGCGAGCGAGACACATGCCATGGCGAGAACCAGCTTCTGAGGCCAGCTGTTGGTGTTAGTGTTCCAAGAGGGCATGCCGCTCTGTGTAGGCAGAGAGCGGGTGGCATTGAAAACGGCAAAAGTTGACGACATCATGGAAATGATGATGAGAGAGCAACTGAAGTTGACGCCACGAAGGGCGAACTTGGCCAAACGAACTCGAGCCTTAATTTTCTGTCCAAGATGTAAGCAAGCTGAATGTCTAACGCCGAGGAGAGGGCTAGCACACGTACCACATCGCGAGCCTGTTCCTTTTCAGTTGAGGCCTCACGCTTCTCAAGCATTTCTTCCTCACGGAAGGTAGGACTGAGAGGGTTGTTGAACCTCGCTGGGGTTCCGGGCACCTTCATGGCGCTCTTAAGGGGGGTTTTGGGAGTCATTGGCACAGGAACGGACTCACGGCCGTTGTTGATATAACCAAAGCCAATGTCGCCGGGCTGGGCCTGGGGAACGTGGGACTTTTCCGGGTCGGCAAAGGGCGATCGTGCGTCGATGGGAGAATGTACCGATGTGGCCTCGGCGAAACGGGGTGTTCGAGGCTTTAGCGAACCGTCCGAGGAGGATGAGCTGGATGAACCTGTCCGGGTAGGTGTGAGGTTTAATGCGGTGGGCCGCCTCTTGTCATCTGGCGATTCCGTGTTAGTTGAGAGTTCACGGTACTTCAGCTCTGTAGACGGACCTTGTCCAGCCATGTTTGTCGTCGAGGCGAGGAAGTGAAAGGGGTGTGAGAAGAGTGTAAGTGCAGTTGTATATGGTTTTATGATATGGTGAACATGTGTGCTTCAACACAGTTGAGAGCACATTACAAGTAAAAACAGAAGCAATCGAAAACAAATGGAGAGACCAGCTATCGAAGAGCAAAAAGAGAGGACCAAAGGAGTGGGCAACTGTGGGAAGAAGGGAGTTTTGAGGTCGGCCGCAATGAGATGAGGGCGCAACCTCATTCGACAGCAGCAGGCGCCGGCAACGGTACAGGGACGCGGGAGGGGGGGGGGTCCGCAAATAGAAAGTGGAATGGCCTTACACAGGATGGCAGAGAAGCGTTCTGATAGGTAGGATGCTGACGCCGACTGAGTGATTCAGGCTTGGGTTAGACGCCCACGACTCTCGGATGCGTGACGGGACGTGGCGACAGGTGCAGAACCTGGTCCGGCGGCTGCAAGTGAGTACTTATCGGTGCAGGTCTCTCACTTTTCACCCGTCAAAAGTGGAATGGAGCATAAGCCAACCGTGAGGATGAGACCAGGAGAAGAGTCTCGCGGAGAGTAGAAGTGAGAGCCACCGGAGGAGGATGACAGCGGTCACGGGTGGTGTAGGTCGTAGAGATTGTCTCTCCCGTCAGAAAGAGGAAAACTCGGTATTATGTGGTCGACACCGCAAAAAGTGACGGCGAGGAATCAACCAGGGCAAGACAGCCGGGGGTGAGGCAAGGGCATGACAAGCAGGAACAAAAAAGCACAGAGAGAGCAGGCCAGCAGTCATACAGACGTCCTGCATGCGTCGTTACCGCTATTGCGATACCCGGCAGCACCCCATTTGGCATCTAGACCTCTCGCAACCCTCGCAGGCCCGACCCCCCCGCCGCTGCGTCCATGGCCCCATTGTGGTTGGAGGTTTCGAGTCGTCGGCGGCTATCCTCAGTAGCGTGGATCGTGGAGAAGTGGCGTCCTGGCCATGTGGTTGGTCAGTCGCAACAGCCGCTCACCAGCCCCCCCTGTCCGCCCCAATGTGCGATCCCTCGCTCTGATAGGCCACATCCCTGCAGGCGCTTTTGTCTTCACTCCAGAACCGCCAATCGGCGTCCAGAACCCTGTGATGATTTTCAGCCACCTGCAGGCCCTGCAGACCTCAGCGGCAACATCGAAGCCCGGATTCGCAGTCTCACGCACGGCGTCCCACCCTTGGGCCGCCCACGGCCCTTGTCCCGGCGACGGGTGTACCACCAGAGCTTGAGTGCATGTGCACACGCATGCCACAACCTGCTGGTCTGACTTGGCGACCTGCTCTTTCGGACTTGAACGGGTCGGGTGCGACTCTCATCCTGCGTCAACGTACAGCATCGAGTTACACCTGCTGACAGCGTAATTTTTTGCCCTCAACTCAGGCTTCAGTCGCCTCGTCATGATCGTTGCAAGGCGGTGTCGATGACAAATTGGCACGCTGAATACATCAATGTGCTTACTATCGTCATCTCATATAAGAGTGTGTAGTTGCAAGGCGCAGCCATGATGGGATTCTGCTGTCGTGAGCCCTAAGAGAATATATATGTGATTGAATCTCCTTCCTTCGTCATCTGGCGGCCGACCAACTTCTCGCGACCTGTGCGGAACGTTTCCCCCCACGAGGACACATCGTACATACACATGTCTGCGCAATCTGCAACAATGAGCTCTTTTCTTTCTTTTCCCTCGCCACTGGTGGAGGTATGTGACATACGCGCATCCCCTCCTTGGCAATCATCGAAGTCACCATTGCAACCCCAGTCTTACCCATGTCTGACCTCCAACTCAATCTCTATAATTAGTTCCGTGCGCGTTTTTGGGCGCCATGAATGTCTTGTACCTCATGGAACGGGTTTCCCGATTCGACCTTGCCTCCGCTTGGTACTTAAACTGCTATCTAAAGGTTCACATCGCGGGTTTCTGTTTAACCTGACGGATATGTCTGTACCATGGTTAGTGTCATGTGGTTCTGATTGACATTTTTTTTTCTTTTTCTTTTTTTTTTGGTTCTTGTAAGTACTAGAATCAATTAAACCGGACGGTTATAATTTGATCAAGATCCGGTGAGATGCGAATGAATGGGGACTGTAGGCCAGAGGGCGTTGAAGCAGACTTGTAGTTGCTGCAATTTTGATCAAGCTGTCTAGCTCCGATGGCTTGATGCTCCAGCTGTTTTGTGAATTAAAGGCTAGTTTATTATCACGTGTTGTAACTAGGCCGTCTTCAAGCTCTCCCAAGCTTGGACGTGAAAACTGAGGCGTAGGAGGTGCGGCGGTGGCTTGACTCCCCATAGTGTGGCGCCCCGAGCTTCTTCCGAGGAGGGGCAGCAAATCCTTATCAGTTTATCAGACTTTTATGGGTTTAGCGTGTAAGAGTCATAGTCGTCTCAACTGACTGCACACGAGGAATTTTGCCAACATCAAGGCGAAATACGCAAATCCTCGGATCTCCACGGCACTAGACCTGAGAACCCCTCGAGAGACCCCATAATCTTCGAGGATAATTTTCTCCCGATACAGAACACCAATTTTCGCTCGTCCAACTGTCCAGACTGCGGCTCCACGATCAATATTCCTCTTGAAATTTGGCGAATTGCCCCACCTCGAACATGTCTGCCAACGGCGACCCCAAGTACGACGACATCGAGTCGGAGTCCGACTCTGGTGAGTCGGTGAACCACAACGAGAACACCGAGGGCATCGACGAGAAGCCTCTCAAGTCTGCTCTCAAGAATGCCAACCCAGCCATTGCTGAGCCCGCTGCTCAAAGACCCCCGCTGCCCCCTCAGACCGACCCTAAAGACCTCGACGTCTCGACGCTCACTCCCCTGACGCCCGAGATTATCGCCCGACAAGCTACCATCAACATCGGTACCATCGGCCACGTCGCTCACGGAAAGTCGACTGTCGTCAAGGCCATCTCCGGTGTCCAGACTGTTCGATTCAAGAACGAGCTGATCCGAAACATTACCATTAAGCTGGGCTACGCCAACGCCAAGATCTACAAGTGTGACAACCCCCAGTGCCCTCGACCCGGATGCTACCGAAGTTACAAGAGTGAGAAGGAGGTTGACCCTCCGTGTGAGCGAGATGGCTGTGAGGGTACCTACAGGCTATTGCGACACGTCTCGTAAGTTGCGCACGCCAGCACCAGCTGTGAGCTCTACTAACTAGGTCAGCTTTGTGGATTGTCCCGGTCACGATATTCTGATGAGCACCATGTTGTCAGGTGCCGCCGTCATGGACGCTGCTCTGCTTCTCATCGCCGGCAATGAATCTTGTCCCCAACCCCAGACCTCCGAGCATTTGGCCGCCATTGAGATTATGAAGCTTGACAAGATTATCATCCTCCAGAACAAGGTCGATCTTATGCGAGAAGAGGCCGCTCAGCAGCACTACCAATCAATTCTCAAGTTCATCCGAGGCACTGTCGCTGGCAAGTCCCCCGTTATCCCCATCTCCGCCCAGCTCAAGTTCAACATCGATGCCGTCAACGAGGCCATCGTCAACACCATTCCCGTGCCCCCCCGAGATTTCAGCATGGACCCCCACATGATTGTCATTCGATCATTCGATGTCAACAAGCCTGGTGCTGAGATTGACGATCTTAAGGGTGGTGTCGCTGGTGGCAGTATCCTTCACGGTGTTGTTAAGCTGGGTGATGAGATCGAGATTCGACCTGGTATTGTCTCTCGCGACGAGAGCGGTGCCCTTAAGTGCACACCAATCTTCAGCAGAGTCGTCTCGCTCAACTCCGAGGCCAACGACCTCAAATATGCCGTTCCCGGTGGACTCATTGGTGTTGGTACTCGTATTGATCCTACCCTCTGCCGAGCCGATCGTCTCGTTGGTTTCGTTCTGGGTCTTAAGGGCCGTCTTCCCGAGATCTACAGCGAGATTGAGGTCAACTTTTACCTGCTCCGACGCCTTCTCGGTGTGCGAACCGCCGATGGAAAGCAGGCCAAGGTTGCCAAGCTGACCAAGAACGAAGTCATCATGGTCAACATTGGTTCCACCTCTACTGGTGCCAAGGTTGCCGCTATCAAGAACGACGCCGCCAAGCTGGTTTTGACCAGCCCTGCCTGTACCAACATTGGCGAGAAGGTTGCTCTGAGCCGACGTATTGAAAAGCACTGGCGTCTTATTGGATGGGCCACCATCGCTGCGTAAG
>NAGG01001386.1:0-25593 GCA_003031705.1 Calonectria naviculata
GTCGTCTGGGGACGGAGACGCAAACAACGCCCTGAAATACAAACAAAGACGGAAAGAGAGAGAGAGAGAGAGAGAGAGAGAGAGATGAGCTGCACGTCCAGCTTTGCCATCAATATGACCCTCGACGCCACTCTCTCGACCTGGTGAGATTTGTTTGTGTGCTGGCCCACCCGTCTGTAAAATGGCCCCGAAACGGTCAATGGAATTACAATGCCGGTCCTTGTCCCGGGGCCCGATTTTCTGTCCCGACTGAGGGGACATCCTTGCTTTGTTCTCGAGCCGTCTGGCTTGTGACGGACAGCCGACCGTTAGAGCCATTTAGTGAGGAAACAGGGTCTCTGGCGTGGGCGGCCATGGCTGGTGGCAGAGACAGGTCTCTAGCGTCTGCCCTTTTTCGCAGTTGGAATGGCCCACGACGACGCTGGGGACGGAGTGAGGTGCATCATGGCCACCTGTGCGAATAGACTTGCGTGAATCTGCGTTTCCCTGAAAGAAAAATCAGCTTCCCGTTAGGGACACGCACGTTTCCCCTGGTCCTGGTCCAGCCTGGCCTGCCTCTGTTCGTCCGTCCACCCATCCCCTGTCTGTACGCTCCATTTTGCAGGCCCGGGCGGGCCCTTGGCTCTAGTCCATCCACCATCCGCAACCCGGCCTGCAGAATGACAAAGCCCCGTTTCAACCGCCAACTACCTTCAGCCTCTTGTTAGCACTCTTCTCATATCTCGTGAGCAATAGTCCTTTGTTGGCACGGAACACGTCCATTCATGCAGTCAACCGTCGCAGCCATTTCGATCCTTTTCCCCCCTTCATCGCATATGTCGCGTTTCCGGAGACACGCGTGAAACAGGGGAGCAGGTTGCCATGAAACGGCCCATGTCAGGGTAGTGGTGGTGGTGTTCCCACGTGGTGGGTGATTGACCATCTACCATGCTGCCAGTGATGGGCTGTGTCGGGTCAGCCAAAGCTAAAGATTGCACTTCAGGGTCGCGGTCCGCGTTGCATGTCTCGTGGGTCGCGCGTGTATTGCGCATCAACCCAGGAGATCAGTTGCTTGCTGGTAGCTTCTGGTATGGATATATTAGATTTGGCCTCGTCGGACAGCATCGCCGTGGTTGCCATGAGTACTTCGCATACATGGATGGTACAGCAACTCTGCATGCCGAGGATATGCTGGCAGCAACATCACCCCAAACTACTGTTACCGGAATGTCGATCGACATTTCTCGCTGTGCTTGGTCCCTGGAGTCACAAGGAGACAGTTATTCACCACAGTGTAGGGTAACCTCAATATCGAGCGAAGTACGCAATCCATCTAGAACGAAAGCAACGCCATAGTATTTTGCGGTGGCATAGATCTGGGGCCGGGATTACCCCCGGCGCCCCGAGCACCTAGTTGTCTCCAACTAGCCCAGAGACAAATCCTCCACATCCAACAATCATGAGACACTCTCTGTGATCCGGTAGGTTAAGAGTAGCAGTACACCGGGTCGCTTCATCCGCCATCCCTCTTCGGTCCTCGCCACAACATACAATCTGGCGCTCTTCGCGTCCCGCCCGCTAGCTGATATAGAAAGCCACCAAAATCGAGAGGAAAAAGAAACAGAAATACAGAGAGATCAACCCGTCCGTTCCGCTCCCGCCGACGATGGCACTGTGGAACAGATCGAGGGGTAGTGGTGCGCAGGGGCCGAGAAAAAGGTGTCATAGCGCACGGAACGAATGAAACCCTTTGTTCCTGCAGAGGCGAGACAAGGAGGCGAAATTCGGAAGGGAGAAATCAACAAAGGAGATTGAAAATAGCGACGAGAGAAATCATACCGTAGAGTCAAGTCACGGGCCGGTGTATTGGCGCTAGACTGGATGTCAACTCTGGAAAATTTGACGTGGCGGGTAGAGGTTTGATGGGACGGACGGGATGGGATGAGATGGACTTGAGAGACTAAGCATCGAGAAACATGCCTGACGGGTTGATGGACAAGGGTCCGCTGCGTCGGGCCACCCGCCATTGTCTGTGTTTCTGCGCATCATCATCATGGCTCGAGCAAGTATCCATATTCACATGGAACAAGCAAGCCCGTAGCTATCCTCCTCCATCGCCTCGTGGAAGATAGGTAATCATCAGCGCACAGAAGAGAATATTCCATCCATGTGACAAAGGGCCTGTCAGATCGCATTTGGAGCCCACCATTCTCGTCTACGTACACGCCTAGAGCCCAAAGGCAGGGCACGAGGAGCCCGATCGACACATTCCCTTTCTCCCACCCCTGCGGGAGCTAGCGGCACAGCCGGTTGAGGCCAGCAGGGAAACGAAGGGAGCCGGGCCCATCATGAAGCGACGGATCCTGGTCGAACCGATTGAGTGAGGCGCGGGGGGTTGGCCACCTACGGTAGGCAAAGTAAAGCTGGCTGTGTGTGCTCTGGGGGAGGAAGTATAATTGTGCTGGCGACATCCAGCGTCGGTCAGGCTCGAGAGAAGTGTGATCGATGCAATGATGAAACAATACCCCCCCAGTCTTCTAGATGTTTTCCTGACACGATTCGCAATGCGACTAGAGCGTGATCGACGCCCTGGCTAGGGAAGCAGCAAAATCCAGGCCAGGGGCGTCGGAGGCGGCGGTCTGGGCTGGGATGGATGGAGATGGCGTTGGGGAGGGGCCCCATGGGAAGACAGATGCATCTTACACCACCTTGTCTCAAAGAGAACTGCTCAGTCTTTGGAACCGAGAGCTGACGAGAGATTGGAAAATGACAGACACGCCGTCGTTCCCATCAACAACCGCCATCTCCAATGGCCGCACTAGGACTGCTTCGCCATCGATTTTTATTTGTACTGTCGTTTGTCGTGGCGCCAGATCGCGTAGTGGGTCAAGTTCGCCGGCTGACTTTTGAAACGTGCCTTCGTGAAGAATGGGCGGCTGCCCTATGAAAAACGGGCTGTCGGGGCGCTTAGCCTTGTATTGGTGGGTTGCGTCTCATTTCCAGGCGTCGCGCTTGAGCGCTCTCTCCCCTTCATGATTTATTCGCCCCGGGCTTGGGTCGCCCATCACCCACAGTGGTATTGTGATCGAAAAGCATCACGATGTGCCGGATCAAGTCCCTTGTCATAAACTTAACAGCCTAATTGGTGTCATCTTGATAAGCCACGACACCACGACGCCATACCGAGCCAATAAGTTAATTAGAGAGCCAAGGAATTGAAAGCCACTCGAAGATCAGGGACCCTGGCTGGGCCGGACAGGGCAGGGAGGCTTCTTTTCGTTTACGCTACCTTCATTCGGTCTGGGTCCTCGAATCCCGGAAGACACCGATCCACCCGACGTGTAACATCAACAGATGCAAGTAGAATTAGTGCTCCGTAGTGGCAAGCAGAGCAAGCATCTATCAAAGTAAAAAAAAAAAAAATCCGAATAGGCAGGCTAGAACGCAGGGAGGTGGCATTCATTTCCGTCAAACCAGTTCATTGCATTTAAGCGGCCCTTCCTCTGGCCGCAGGTGCCCGGGAAAAAGAGGAAGCAAAAACGGGAAAAGCTGCAGGGTCCCGCTATGCAAGCCAGGAAAGCTGGTCAAATTAAGGCATGATGACTTGCGGAGAGGGGAGCTGCTGCAAGCTCAGGTGAGGTTAAAGGCGGCGGACAAGGGGTGGGGAGGGCAGACATGGGGCCAAAAGCATGCACGCACACACATCGTCCAGCGCTCAGCATTTCCCGTAGCCTCTGCCAGGCGGGTTTGGCTTCAACGCGAACTGGACGACGTTGACGCTAAACTGGACGGGACAAGCCTGCGAGTAAGATTGGGAAGTCTGAGAAAGGTTCTCCAGATCAATTCCCATCGTGGTACAAAGCCAAGGCTTTGAACTGATTCTGAATAGGGCAAAAGTCTCTGGCGACCAGCCTCCGGCAAATATGTATCTACATCTGGGGAGGCGCCTATTTCTGGGGAGCACTGAGGGGTCAGTCTGGCTGTCTGTGACATGGTTGGCTCGCTGCAGGTTGATGGGCCATTGGCTGCACCATTCTGCGTTGCTTCGCAGGTAATGGGCCAGCTTCAAGCGTCCCCAACTCATGCCACATTTTCCCCTCTCCAAACAGAGGCAGAAAAAAAAAAGCCATTGGTCTATTTCCGGCGCCATGGCCATTCAATTGATGTTGATTGCCCACCCATTTGGATCCATGTGAACCCTGTGATCGGGAGGATCGAGCCACAGTTTGGGGTAATACATCCGGCTGTAAGTGTGTAAGTCGATCCGGCCAACAGCGGGGCCATGCTATTGGCACCCACTGTATCTGAGTATACACGATTGAATGCTGGACTCGCCGAGAAGGTTGGGAGTACTGAAAATCAACAGGAGCTGGCCGCATCTGGGTCCTTGTCCCGCCTTCCTAAAAAGCAAGAATAAATTACTTTAGTGAAGCTTGGGCTGCCATTTGCATGGCGGAGAAGGGGGATGCGGGCACACGGGAGAGACAGCGGCGCATACTGGCTGATGCTCCGCTTCGCCCGCCGCCATGTCAATGTCTTCAAGGAGTAGCCCCGACATTAAGCCCTTCCCAGATGTCTAGATGTATGTCCTGTTGCAACGCGCATATTGGTGCTTGGGCACTAAGAATTTATGTGCCATGCTGATGCATTTGAGGGGAGCAGAAGAATCATGATACTTGGGGCACAGGAATGACATGCCCACCGGGTTTGTCTACTGGGCGGGCAAAGACGATGGCAAGACTCGTGGTGCGATTGGGTACATCAGCAGTATCATAGTGCGCTCATCATCTTGACCGATGGGACGAGGGATGAGACAAATGAGTAAATGCTCATTTCTATATTCGCTTGATTCCCAAGCGGTGACCGATGATCTTAATCCACCGATGAGAAATGTTTTATATGTGATCATCGATATTTGTTCTTGCTTGTTGTCGGCAAGCCACTTCTGGTATTCTTGGGCGAATTGGTGATTGTACTGCTGCGCACGTTTTGATGGTTCATGACAGTGTTCTAGATCGGGTGGCCACGCCCACCTTGGGCTGACCGGGTGGCGCGTTGGGAGTCTAGCCCAATGAGGAACGAGTCGTAGTCAATGCTTATTCGGGCGATGGTCGCTGTACCAAATTCTGTACCGACCGGCTGGGTAGAGTATAATCTGCTCCAGGTCAATCGTGTGCCACAAACCCGTTTCTGCATCACTTTTGATTCTGATTCTGCCTTGTACGTTGAATGACGTGAAAAATTGCGCCGAGTTTAGAGATGTTCGAGACGGTGATGCCTGGTTTGTTTGGAGCATTGGATTAGATTGGATCCTCAATCAACATCCATCCAATGGGCCAGTATGGCTCAAGTGTAACTCCAATGGTCGGATGGACCAGTTGGGCTAATGCGGCGGCAGCCAGTGACACTAAGCCTCGCTGGGCCAGGGAGAGTGACGGCATTGAGTGCAGGGACCTGGGAAGTTGGCCAAGTGGGTTGGACCCTCTGCTCCAAGGCGCAAGGGCGGCTTCTGCCATTCGGGAAGGGGAAAGTTGTCACAGACACCATGAACCAGGTTCGAGAATATTGCAGCGAACCATTGACATTCCTCATTTTGGCACGGCAATTCAATTCCAGACAGGAAACTATGTGCCGGGGCCATTAGGACAAAATAGATTGCATGAAAATGACGTCCAGATGGTTGAAAAAGAGCCTCGCCTCTGCGGAATTTGACAGAGCCACTCGACGATGCGTGTCTCGTTGCTGGTGTATGCGTCGGTGGGCATGCGTGCGTGCGTGTGCGTGTTATGTGTGTCTGGGCTAGACAGGGGTGATCCTAGATTGGTCCCTTCCAGGTATGGGACGATGGAACCTAACCCGCTAGCGTTGCCCAGGACGGGAGACGTGGGAGATGGAGGGGGAAACAAGACGACGGGTGCGGTGGAGCTTGGGTCTAATTTCTCGACGGTGTGTTGTTCGTTCGATTCGACAGTCCTGCCAGGCCATCGCTCTTGTCCAAGAGCCAGAGAGCAAGGACAGCAGTAACTTGAATGGGGTTAAATTAGATAATGGTGCAAATACGAGTTGATGCCTTCGCTACGGCTGCTGCGTACGGGGTTCAGCTCCGTGCAAGTGAAGGTAGGCAAGTGAAACAACCCGCTTCGGCACCGCGGCGATGGCGAGAACGGGATGCGAAGACGAAATCCGGACTGTGCATCCCTTCTCACCAAGACAGCATTTTGGTTGGCCTGTGAAGGACGGGAATTATGCTTGGATTGACAAGTGCGGGGAGCCACAGATATGCGAGGACGTTGGCTTGTTGGAAGTAAAACGCCTGGTGCATCGATGTCGTTCCCTTCGCTCCTGCCTCGATGGTGATCGTCCACTCGTTTTGCATGTTCATGCCCTCGTCACACGATCTGGCTACAATACAGGAAAGAGAAGTGATAGTCCTACTATAATAGCCACGCCGGACCTTGCCTCACCTCCGTTTTGCGCTCCCTGTCTCCTTTTTCAACACGTTCAGAATTGATTACCACGCCGAGGCGGTCTGGGCGTCGCTACAAACTTCTTGGTGGCTTGATATCTTGCTATCGCATCAGAGCAAACTGGCCATTTTAAATACCCTTTTCACTAATTACTGAGAACATGGGGGGACCTTATCGCTGTTTGTGGAAGTGATGCTCGAGAGGATGTGTGGTGTTGGGACCCTCAGTGGGTATGTTGCATGTCGTCTCTGGCGCCAAATGAATGAGGGTTTCGACGGACATCCCTGGAAGACGGCATGGGTGGGAGGATCAACGCAACGTCCTGCACACCCGCCTCGCCCGAACCAAATTCCATGACAATTTCTTGCTACCTTGGTTCTGGGCAAATGCCTTCTGATTGCGGTTTCCCACTTTGGTCGCATGTAGTAGAGAAAAGAGTACAACCCACCTCGTCGACTTTCTGATGGCGCCATGCGATGGTACATGTCGAGTCTTGAGATAACAGGCCTAAGCGGCGCAGACAATAGATATGCTTCACACATGATAGACTGCTACAAGCTGAGTACTCTGAGACTTTGCCAGGGTGCAACGGGGCCCAAGGACGGTGCAATGTCTGCAAGGCCTTTGGTGTGGCGGCAGAAGAGGCGGCGAGACAGTCATCATCTGAGGTGATGATCTATGAGCCACCACCCAGTTGACAGCCCACCCACCGCTGCAGTACCACTAACTTACCACCACCACCACCACCGCCGAACGCTTCTCGCTCGGCGTCGACGTCAGACGCACATGCCGCTAGGTTCACGGGTACATGGCAAATGGCATGATCTCGCAGGTGATAGAGCGCATATTTGCGCATTCGTCCGCCGGGAAAGAAAAAAAAAGAAGAAGAAGAAGGAGAAAGATACATCGTCACTCATTGCTGTGGAAGAGGACCTAGGGAACAGAAGTGGGCTGCGAGATGGAACAGACCCGAGAGGAAGAGGCCAAGCAGTGAGACCAGAACTGATGCCATGCTACTGCCATGCTACTGGAGGTAGCTCCAAGGCTTGGATCAGAGCCATGGTACATTTGGCACCCATTCATCATTGCTAGTGTGCCTGGGTGAGACGGGGTACAAGGGTCATGGAACCGGCAGGGTTCAGGGATTCGCGACCAGGACCCCGTGGATCCATCCAACTTCCTTGCCCTGTCCAAGCCTGTCCCTCTCGCCCTTGTTTCTCCAAAAGCCCAAGTTTCCAACTTACTGTCAAGTGCTCCCGCCGAGTCGTCGAATCCCTGGGCCAGGGCTGGGCCAATGATTGTATCATATTCTGCGTCCATGTCTCTCCTTTTTGTGTCGCCAGTGCCTTAGGATGGGTGGGCGCCTCTTGCACGCCCAGAATCATCACCAAACTTGCAACCTCTTTCGGTTTCCGGTCTAAGTGCAGCACAATGCAATATGCTCTGGCTCACATTCTCATCTACCACCGACCAGACTAAACTCCCTCGCCTGGCAGGGAATAGGCGTGCCGTATTGTATGCATCGTCTATTTACCACACGTCTATCCTATCGTATCCCGCCCCTCAACTCGTGTCTCCTCCCACCTTGCATGGCTGGCTCCATCGTACTGGCTCCATCCCGCCTACCACATTTAACATCACGACCACGGTTTGCCACTATGCTCATCGAAATCGCCCTCTTCCAACGTCACACTCTTCTCTGCACCGACCAGATGCTTCCAGTCTCCGCCTCTGCCTTTGTAGTTTGGACACCCTCCTGCGGCTGCGCATCATAATTGGCCCCGATACCACCATTCTGTCATCCTCCCACCCCTCTCTCGTCCTATCCACGTCCATCTATCCGCATCGTCACCGGTACCCCCTTTGGGCTGTCCATGCCCCAACTTTTCCCCATCTGATCCATGATCCCTCTCTCCTTTCCCTGTCGGACGTGCGCTTCCCACAGCACTGCCTGTCTCGCTGTTTCAGCTCTGCCTGAGCTCTCCAGGCAGTGTAAATCTAGGCGGCTCTCTCTCTCTGGCAAACCAGCACTCACAACATGGAAGTAATTTTTGGCGCGCGAGGTTGTGTGTACATGCTGTCTGTAGTGCCCGCTCAGGGCGATCCACTCACTGGCCGCCCATCATCCACACGCCAGCGTCTAGCGTCAAGCGCACGTCGAAAAAGGCCCGTCGACCACCAACCGAACCTTGATGGGGGAATGGTCTGTCCCCCAAACGCCCTTCGCTGCCCTGCTACAGGTTCCAAATTGGTCGCCAGGTACACTTTCCTTGCGCAACGTGCAAGGTCGGTCCTAGCTGCTCGAGCGCTGCGAGGTGTAAATGCTTGAGCTGTGAGTATCGAGTGGAGTGGGAGACGCTGGCTAATGGGGAGCTTCCTGTACGTCTCCAACACCTGGTCGACTTTATCCACGCCCTCTTTTCCAAGTTAGTAGTCACCTGCCAGAGATACATGATGTAGAGCTTCATGGCATGTACCTTGTGCGACATTCTGCACCGGGGTGGTACCAACGCCTGCAGCTCTCGGAGGTACCCGGATGGGGCTGCCCGGGGACGGTATGGTACCCTTTGGTAAACCTACTGCCCACCACACGCACCAAACCTGGCAGCCAGTGTCTGGCGTGTTGGTGCCGGTGCTGCACTGGGCTGGACTAGGCTGGGCTGCGCTGGGCTGCTGGGCTACCGCTAGGTTCCCTCTCTGCTGGGTGTGCTGGGCGTCCTTGGTCCCGATCTCCCCGTGTCTAGCCTGTCCATGGGCCCCGTCGAGTCCAGCGAACACAGACTCACAATCTGCTTGTCTCTTCCTCTGCACGCCCGCCTGGTGTCCAGTTCCTCTTGTTGGCGATAGCGCTTTCTTCTTCTCCTCTCTCTCGGGCTCTCTATTTTTCTTTTTCCATATCCGCCCTCGTCCAGCTCGCCTGCGCGCACCCTCTTTGTGTGCTGGGGCCTCCTGCATCTTCCGCCGCTTCGACTCGCCCAGCTCGGCAGTCGTCCCTGGCCCTGGGTCCACGAAATTCCGCGCGCTGCTGGCCCAGCCTGACCCAGCCTGGCCCAGCTGGTCTTACCGGGACCCCTGTCACTGGGAATCCCACACAATACCACCCTCGACCCCCAGCGCTTGCGACCTTTTCACCTCCCGTCCACAACAACACCGCCTGGCCAGCGACCAGCGATTCTCCTCGACTCGGCTTGATCGATTCGATTCGATCTTCACGACGACCGCCACGAGCTACGACCCCGACCTTCGCTGTCCGTCTCGAGTCTGTCTCCTGTTGGTGAATCACCGCTCTTCACCTTCCTCGTCGCTCGCCTTGTTCGAAACGCTCTATCGCTGCCGACCTGGGCCGTCGTTAATATTACACGATCCACTGCTCATACCCAACTTCGGCCACCTCATCGCCACATCCCCTTGGTCTTTCTTCTTCTTCCACTTCTCTTTTGGCCTCACCTCTCTCCCTCTAACACCGTCGACCGGGCATATCTGCCCTTTGGCCACATTATTCCCCCCTGTCGTCGCTCGTCCCACGCGACGCCTCACATTCTCACCTTCCAGTGACTGCCTTGTCCGGACGCCTTGTTGCACAAACGGCTGGCTTTTTATGGACCGCCCTGGGAACCAGCTCTAGGCACCTCGCAGCCTCCTCGACGGCACTCTGCCTCGTTTTCAAAGGCATAGCCTACACTCCTCTGGATCCGCTACTCCTTGGTTGTACCATCCTTACGCCAACTTCCACCGTCGTGTCCCGACACTCACCTTACCGCGCACCCTCACTCGCGCTACCGCTTTCAAACACCCTCCGATCCCAACCTGGCTTCACGAGTCGACTGTTACCTACGCTCTAGACTGGGACACGTCCCGACATCCCACCAGCGGCCATGGCGGCCAATATGCAGCATATGGCTGGGGCCGGCCAAATGATGCCACAGCAGATGCGCAAGCCCACCAACAACCAACTTCAGCAGATCGTCTACCAGAACCTGGTCCAACACACGCAACCTTTCACCGGAATTTGTTGGCAGGCTAATGTACCTATCGGCGACCGTATGGGAAAGACGATGAATCTGTAAGTTTGGCACACCCCAGCTGCTCCTCGCGTTGTTGTTCCCGAGATTACGAAACTTGAATTTTTTTTTTTCATTTCAGATCCAAACTAACTAAAACTAGCATCACCAACATTGCCCTCGCTATGAATGGAGTAGATTCCATGAAGGCCGCAGAATTTGGCTGCGGCTTCGAGAGAGACGTGTTCCACAAGTCTCCGACCAAGGTACCATTAAACTCACACCCAGCTTGTTGGCCCACAGTCACGCGAGGCGAATACTAATACTGGCGCAGGAAGTGTACGACACCGAGATGACGAACAAGATCATGGACTTCTACAAGAAGCGACAGCAGAACGAGCCAAACCTTCAGAACGCCATCAACGCCAACGCCCAGGCTCAGGCCGCCCAAGCTCAGGCACAAGCCCAAGCAATGATGAACATGCAAGCCCAAATGGGCCGTGGCGGTATGGGACAGGGCCCTCAGCAAGGGTTCCAGCCTATGCAAAATCCCATGCAAGCTGGACAGATGTCCCAGCAACAGCAGATGGGTATGGGTATGGGGATGAACATGGGAATGGGAATGGGTATGCCTAACCAAGCTGGCCGTGGCATAGGCCCCAATCAACAAATGATGGGTATGCCTGGTAACCAGGCTCGACCCCAACAGGCATTTCCGAATGAGTTGTCCCGGCTGTCGCAACAGGATAAAGGAAAAGTTGCAGAGCTGGCCGCCCGTATGATGAGCAACGCCACGGAGCAGATGAAAACGAATACCCGACTCCAACTTCAACAGAGACTGCCTCCGCAACAGCTCGCAGAGTTCCAGGCAAACGGCAAGGACCCTCTCCTATGGTTTTATCAAAACCAAGCATTCCAGGTTTTGAAAGCCAACATGAGCCGACTGAACCCCCAGAACGCCAATGCGGCCCAGGCTGCGTTGATGCAGCAGCAACAGAGCCAACAATCTCTCCAAAGACAACAGCAGGGCCAGCAAGCCAACATGATGAATGGTGCCCAGAACGGCAATGATTTCTCCCAATTCACTCCCAATATGGAGAGCATAAAGGATCAGCAAATGAACGGTATCATGGCTCAGCAATCTGGTCAGACGGTTGTTCCAGCAAGCAATGGACCTAACCGAAACCCAACTCCTCAGCCCATGGGCCAAAATCTTTCTAACCAGGGCCCCAACCAGGCTCAGCGCCCGGCTCAGCAGCAACCACAGTCACAACCTCAGCAACAGGGTCTTAACCTTCAACAAATGAAGATGAATCAACAGTCGCAGCAGGCTCTCCAGGCACAGGCTCAAATGAAGCAAATGCAGAACCAGCCTGGTATGAACGGCAATATGCCCCCATCTCAGAGCCCTGGGATGAATACTCTCAACACGCCCGTGTCGCGACCGCCCAATAATATGAACCCTATGGGCAACCAGAACATGGGCCAAGGCAATGTCCAGTTTGGAGACCAGCGGTTTAACCAAGGCAGTCAGCGTCCAAACAACCAGGCTTTTCAGAGTATGCTGCAGAGTTTGAACCCCGAGCAGCGAAGCCAGGTTAGTGGAATGCCTCCGGAGAAGCTCAATGAAGTTATGCAGCGATGGCAAAGTCACCGCCGGGAGCAGATGGCTATGAATGCAGGCCAGGGCGCAAATCAGATCCAAAGGACTCCAAGTCAAATGGGCCAGATGAACACTGGCATTGGTGGAGGGCAGATGGGCGTGGGTATGCAACCAGGTGCCCAAGGCAATGCTGGCCAGCAGATGGGGATGCAACAACGGGCGCAGAATGCTCAAACTGTCGCCATGATGGACTCAATGGACTTGCCGCCTCAGGTTTTGAACCAGCTTGGTCAAATCCCTCAAGAGGTGAAGAAATGGGGAGCCCTGAAGTTGTGGCTTGGCCAAAATAACGTTGCTCAGAACGTCCGCACCCAACTCTCGGCTATTCAACAGAAGCAATTTTCGCTACTCCTTCAAAAGAGAAACATGATGCCGCAGCAGCAGGGCCAAGGACAACAGCCGCAGCAACAGCCTCAACAGCAGCTCCAGGCGCAACAGAACCAGCAGCCCCAGTCTCAGCAAAACCAGCCGCAGGCACAACAGCAGGCCCAGAATGGGAATATGTCCATGGGCATGTCAGCTAACCCTCAGGGACCGAACGCTCAGCAAGCTATGGCACGGCAATTGGCCAATATCCCCCAGCAGTTGCTTCAAGTTAGTGCTCAGGATCTTATGCATGTTAGGAGTCAGAGGCCCAACTTGGCCAATGTGCCGGATGAACAACTTCGCATGATGGTGGTTCAGATGAAGAAGCAAAGCTGGCTTCAACAACAGCAAATGCGCGGCCAAGCTACTCGACAGGTCCAACAGCAAGGACAGAACCAAGTTCCTGCGCCGCAACCCACGATGCAGATTCAGCAGCAACCGCAGCAACCGCAACCCACTCAACCGAACCAGACCCCTCAACCCCCCAATATGCAGGCACCCAACACGATGGGTCAGAATAACGCCATGCAACCTGGCGTCCAAAAACAGGCGAATGCGACGCCAACTCCAGAACAGATGCGAAGTGCCAGGCCACAAACTGCCAACCGGACTCAGCCACCACCAAACCCTTCCCCAGCACCTGCTGCTAAGAACCTGAAGCGTCCCAGCACTGATGAGAACGCTGATATTGGCGACGCCTCAAAGCCTGCCAGCCAGGCCAGGCCACCCTCTCAACCTAATCCGCAGCAGCAACCTATGCAGAAGGGGCTCCCCAACCTGACGCCTCAGCAGATTGCCTCACTCACACCCGAGCAGCGAGCCAAGTACGAGCAGTTTGTCAAGCTACAAATGAGCAGGGCTGCCGCTGGGGGCGCTGGTCAAATGGGGGCACCGGCAGAGAACTTGGCTCGCCTTAAGGCTATTGGCCAGGAGGCACAACGCCAGTCGGCCCAAGAAGCCCTGGTAGATATTCACATGAGCCCCGAAGAGCACAGAGAGACTGCCAATAAACTCCAGCGCATCGTCCTGGACATGAGCAAGATTGGTAAAGGTTTGAGCAGATGGTACTCCATCACTCGTGATGACCAACGCGCCAAGATGTTTTTCAGAACTGTAAGTCGAGTGTAGTGTTTTCCTGTCTGCAATTAACTAACATTTTATAGCGACTTCGCATCATTAAACAATTTGCGGATGGAGAGAAGATGAGCCTGCTCAAAGACATGTTCAGCATTCGATCCAACGAGATTGACCAGGCCCGGGCAATGCTCGAGAGCATGGCCAAGGATCTTGCTGCCAGCATGTATATGCGTGAGATGATGATGAAGTCGAACGGCCAACAACAACCCACACCACAGCCTCAAAATGCCCAGCCGCCGCAACAGCAACAGTCGCAACTCCAGGCCCAGACACCGCAGCAGCAGCCTGCCCAAGGCAACCAACCGGCTCCCTTGAATGCTGCAAACTTGGAGAAGAACGCTCAAGCGCTGAACAAGGCCAACCAAAAATCGACCCCCAAGACTCAGACACCTGTGGCTCCCACCACCGCCCAACCGCCCTTCCAGTTCGGAGCTTCATCCCCTCATGGCAACCCAAGCTATGGAACCAAGATTAAGGACATGAACCTCCAGATTCCCCCAGCGCGCAAGAAGCAGAAGGTTTCCGGGCAAACACCGCAAGGCGCCACCCCGTCACCGCAGATCAGCAAGAAGGCCTCACCGGAGATGAGACGGGCCTCGGAACCCCAGGTGCCCCAGAAGCCTATATTTGTCTGCAAAGAGCCTGACTGCGAAATGTCGGCGATTGGATTCCCCACGGAGCAAGCCCTCCAGACCCATATGGTAGAGGATCATATCAAGCCCAAGGAGGACCCGATGAAATTCATGCAAGAGAACCTGGCTTTGGCTTTGGGACTCGAGGCTGATGGTACGCCGAAGAAGGTACAGGAATCGGCGCCAGCCATGGGCATGACCAACTCCAAGCAAGGCCAGACCCCTGCAACTCTGGCGGCTACACCCGCGTCAACCGATGCGGCTATGAAGGGACAGGTCAAGGGCCAAGATGGCAAGGTCAATATTAAGAGTGAGACAACGCCAAAGCCAACAGATGTCAAATCACTTGAGGCTTCGGCCATGCCTGACCCCTGGGCCGGATCAACAATTGATCCTCAAAGTTTGATGAGCAACCTGGGCCTAGACAACGGGTACCGGAACGTCATCAGTGACATTAATGTGTACCGATCGTTGACACCAAACGACACACCCGAGTCTAGCAAGGATAGTGGATCGAGCGAACCGAATAGCGACATCTCGGAAGGTGTTAGCCTCGAGATCGACGCCAACTGGCAGTCCCTTGACACGGATCTCCTCATCAACATGAACAGCACCAACTTGGACGGCACCATGGGCACGATGGAAGGGTTTGATATCGACTTGGACCCTTCACTACTCGACGCAAGCGGACCACCACCAGACTGGGACGACGTCAACGTTGATTTCACCAAGCCTTTCCAGCTCGACACGAGCTTTTACTCGATGGAAACATGATCGAATGCGGTACAAGATGCGAGAGGGGAACGGGAATGGAGTTTGTTTGGCAAGAATGCAGCGGGACTGATAATATGAGAGGGGTCGAGGGTGTCCCGGGATATATATACCCCAAGGTGATGACATGATTCATTGTTTTTTTTTTGAGCATGATATTTCTGCACAGGGATAACTTTATGGGACAAAAGGGGGGAGCTTTGGATGGTCATTGGGAAAGGAATAGGAAAATGGGGAAAAAGAGAGACGGGGCCAAAAGCACCCAGATACAGATGATATTGAGGTCCAGAGTCAGCCGTTTGAAGGTATGGGGACTGAGATTTGGTTCTGATTTTGGAGTTTGCCGACGGAGGAGCCGAGGTTGGCCTGGATGACGGACTAAAAAGTCGTCAATATTCCGTGTTTTGTTGTTGATTTTGAGCGTTGCTTTCTTGTTCTCTCTTTCTTTGACATTTGTCTATATTCATTTCTAGATGCCTTTGTGCTGTTTGTAGTTTGTTCAAGGGGTGAGGAAGACTATATTTGTCTTAACCTCGGGATATAGGCGAGGAGCAAATGATACCCAGCGTTTTGCTACCGAGATTGCATTATGTTTCTATGTGAATGTTTAGCAGCCTGCAAGTAAGGGATGTACTTGGGGGTGTTTGCCTGGCCCAAGACGACTATGGACGTGCACATATATGATATGAACACCACCACGGGTACTTGATTCGAGTGTCAAAGCCGTTGTTGGACTTGGGCCTGGCCCAACGTGGCCTAGACTAGGAGACAACGGAAGGGGTCCCTCGTTCCTGCATCCGTCCGTGACAGGATCCTTCCCCACAAGAGGAGACGCGGCAGGCTAGTCTGCTACAGTGCTAGGCTGGGGCAGAAAACCAGCGCTAGCGCATAACAGGAAATAAGTAAATAGCTTGCATTCTTCGTGACAGTTGCGGGAGTGACGTGACGTGCGAGCGTGGCCCCAGGTGGCGGGGGACCCAAGAGACAGCCGGGGGCTGGGGTCGAGGGATAATGAGAGGCGCGACAACCGTGTTTTTTTTTTGGTGGGTGGTATTGCAGCAGTGGCATGGGTGGTTTGTTTCTTTTCTTTTTTTTTGTGCGAAAAATTGGCTTACTGTAGTATGCAAATACAGCAGCACGAAAGCTTCTAGTCTAGTCAAGTCGAGTCCCAGCAGAGAGAGCTTCCTCAAGCCAGCCTCTCTTGCATGATGGTGTGCGGGCATCTAAAGCTGATGCGCACCCATGCTCGTGCCCTCTCACCATGGTAGCAATTATAGCATTGGACCCCATCGTGCGAGATTTTGTTTATTTTGATGGTGGTTTATTTTCTTGTTGTCCCTGGTTGTCACAGAGAAATGCTCCGGGCGGGTGGTGTTTAAACACGTACAGTAGCGCTCCCGTCACGTCCCTTATCTTATCAGTGCGTCTCAAAACCTCCACCCCCGGCAAGGCCCCCCCCAATACCTGACCTTTAATGATCGTGTCCCGGCATTAAACACGTACAACACGAACTGCTCAACCCCACGAGTTTCTCTTTTGCTCCTCGCTCGATAAAACGCTCTTGCATTGACGGGCATTTGGGGACTTGTTCTTCTTCTCACCTCCTCACTTCCTCTTTCTCCCTTGCATCCGCATCTCACTCAAAATGGAGACGTGCTCCCCATCCAAACGACGCGCCCTCGCCCCGCTAGACTCCAACGCGCTGGCTTCCCCCAAGACGCTCTTTAAGGATGGCAAGGCTTCAGGAGAGGGCCTTGGGAGTCCCGTGAAACTTGCCATTGAGGCGAGGAAGAGATTATTTGAGGTTGAGGGCGCCGCGAGCCCCGCCAGTAAGAAGGCGTGTCTGGGACGTGACGAGGTGCGTGTGACACTTTAACGTGCATGATAGAAGCTCTCCCACACTCCACCACACGGAGATGCTCACATCCAATGCATAAATCAAGTCAATTGCAAGCTCACTGATAGCTAATTCGTCTCACAGGACGCGTCATCAAGAAGCCACAGTCCAGAGTCGAGCTCTCTCTTCGACACGTCTGGTAACGATGCTTCATGGGCCACGGCTGCTACTGAGACCGAGGCCGCCGCTCCCATCGCAGCTGCGGCTCTAGAGCAAACCAGGGTTACTCGGCCCCGCGCTTTAACACGGGAACAAGCAAGAGAAGTATGTTAATGTCACTACCCGTCCTCGGCTGCATTAGGGCCTGGGACTGCCATTGAACACCGTGCTAACAAGATACACCAGAAAGTAGAGATACTCCGACTACGCCTTGGCCTCGCCAACTACAAGGTCCGTACCGGCCAAACCACCGTCTCCCTCGCCGATCTACAGCCCCGCCCTATGCCCCGGCCCGGCCCACGCGTCGTCCGCGTCCAGAGCCCAGGTGCATCTTCCTCATCATCCACGGAAGAAGCCCCCCAATCTCAACCTGAAGAGCGGTCCGAGGACCACACTGAGACGGACAACGAGCTACCGCCGCAGACCTCCTCGACAGAGGAGGAGGAGGATGGCGATACTACTATCCCAGACTCGAACCCCTCTACCGATGCTCCCCCACCTGCTGACGTGTTGGAGCCACAAGCTGGTGCTACCGCGTTAAGTGATGACGCGGGGAACGTGTTGCCGAGCTTATCCCAAGAGGGCTCAAGTTGATGATCAAATAAAAAGAAATTAAAAAAAGGAACCAAAAAAAAAAAAAGAGCCAGAATTAATTCACGGGTGGTAAGCAATTTTCGAGAGAAGGAAAGCGTTGGCAACTTGTATATATAGCAATCATCTCGGAGTGCCAGGCATGCCATGCAAGGGCGAGGGCGAAATCTCGGTCATGTTTTTTTCTTTTTTTTCTTGTTTCTGATACATGAGGCGTTGGATGTTTATCTGGGTAAACGGTTTCAAGGGAGAACCAATTGGCGTTGCTGGGACAGTTTTTTTTCTTGTACGATTTGAGACAGGATAGAGTCAAGGTCGCTCGCAGTGGCATCATGGGTCAGGGTCTTGATCAATTTTCAATTTCACATGAATTTGTTTCTGGCTCCCTTGTGAAAAGGGACATACGTGGCTCTTATCAACACGGCCAGTGTCATAAAATAAACATGGCTCATCACTTCATACCGGCATTCTAAATGCCACCATCTCACACCCACCCAAACTCCAATTGGCCACCGCTCGCCACCTCAACTCCATTCCATACATACATGCACATTTCGCTCGCTACATATCTAGTCAATCAGAAACTTGGGCTCCAGAGTGCCGTAGTGCTCGAAGAACTCCTTGAACAGGCGGATTGCGTATCCGACATCTTCAGTGCCACCGGTCTCACGGATACTGTGCATGCTGAGCTGTGGGTTGCCGAGGTCAAGAGTGCGCATGCCAAGCTGGGCGGCCAGGCCAGGGCCAATGGTGCTGCCGCAGGGCGAGTCGTTGCGGACAACGAAAAGCTGGAGCGGGACTCCGGCGGTGCGGGCACACTCCTGCAGGAGCACAATACCGGGCGAGTTGGTCGCGTAGCGCTGGTTGGCATTGATCTTGATGACGGTGCCACCGTTCATGGCCGGCTGGTGCGATGATTCGTATTTGCCGGCGTAGTTGGGGTGCACAGAGTGAGCCATGTCTGCCGAGACAAGGAAAGACCGTGCCAGGGTCTGCTCGTAAGCCGTGGCGTCTTCACCATCGTGGTGAATCGCCTCATAGCTGCCGTCGCTGGCGGCGTCGCGGTTGCCTGGGAGAACGGACAGACGACGGAGCACAGCGGGGATCAGGTTGGAATTGGCACCCTGGGCTGAGGTGGAGCCAATCTCCTCGTGGTCGAAGCAAACCGTCAGGCGGATGGTGTTGTCGTTCTGGAGCGATGCCTCGTCCTTCACCGACTCAATGAGACCCTCGACGGAGCAGTACGTCATGCCAAGGTTGTCAAGGCGGGGGGAGAAGATGAACTCATCACTAATACCGCCGATGCACGACTTCTGGGTATCATAGAGAACTAGTTCAAAGTCTACGATAGCGGAGACGTCAACACCAGCCTCCGAGGCGATGACGTCGAGGACAGGGGCGTGGTGTCGCTCAGCCATGGCCTTGAGGGGCTTGAAGTCCTCCTCCTCTTCATTCTCTTCCTTCTCTTCACTCTTAGCCCCCTTGTTGAGCTCCGCTGAAACAAGACCAGCAATGGGGAACAGCTCCGTCTCCTTGTTGGGGTCAAAGTTGCTCTGTCGGTGTAGGTGGATAGCGAGGGTTGGGATGCGCAGCAAGGGCTTGTCAACCTTGATAAGCTTCTGGACAAACTTGTCCCCCTCCCTAACCAAGACTCGACCAGCAATGCTGAGGTCACGGTCAAACCATGAGGTCCAGATACCTCCGCCATAAGTCTCTACACCGATCTGGAGGAAGCCGACATTGGACTTTTTGGAAACAGGCTTAAGGCGCAGGCAAGGAGAGTCGGTGTGGGCACCGACGATGGCGACCGGGTTACCAGGGCGCCACTTGCGGCCAATTGTGAAGGCTACAATGGTCGAGGCATTGCGAGTAAGGTAGTATTTACCGCCGGGGCGGAGGGTGGAGGCCCACGAGTCCCGCTCGTAGATGGGCTGAAAGCCGGCCTTTTCGAAGCGTTCGACGGCGGATCGGACAGCGTGATAGGCTAGAAGACGGGTTAGGAGTCGGTCAACACTGTGAAATGCATGCTTGCGGGGACGGACGAGTGGGAGATGCGTTGACAAAGTCGATAAAGTCGAGAGCTTCCTGAGGAGGGGCCATGATGGGCAAGGACGTTGAGAAGGAAGCGACAAGAGTGGGTGCTGGACGATAAGGCGATGTTGCTGCGGCTCTGGATTTGCGAAGGATGCTTAGTGCAAGGCGGGAAGAGGAAAGCATCGAGCGGAGGAGGAGGGGGTGCGAGAGGGAGAAGCGGGACAGGCGAGAGCGGCAGAGGAAGCTTGATGTTGACGATTTGAGGTCATGTGGTTGGTTGGTTGATGCCGGAGGTTTGAGCTCCCCCAGCCCCGCCTGTACGTACCTCCGTCATAACCTGTGGGGCTGTGCGGGCCCGAGCCATGAGACGAAAGCCAAATGAGATGGGCTTTCCGGGGAAGTTCTTACAACAACGCATGATACGAGACTGGAGCAGATGGCTGGAAAATAGATTCACTTATTTAATTTCATGAACCTTCCGCAGGTGGTTGAACTTCCTCGGCAGAATAGCACATCAGTGCTTGGGTCCTGCGAGACACGACTAGCTTCTGAGGCCCCCTCACTAGCTGTACAAGCTCTGAAGTGGCGGCGACTGGATTGCTACCGCACCTGTTCAACAGACGATCCAAGCGACGAACGAAGACTTGCGGTAACTATATCCAATAGATGCGAGGTTCAAACCTCTATATTATGATTTCTTGTCCCGACCTGCAACCTGTATACATTTAAATTATATTTATCTATTTCAATGAACCATATTTCCTATCTTATTCTTAAAGTTAAAGGAAAGAGAGAAAAGAGAGGCCTCGGGCCTAATTTTATCAATACAGAGGAGAACATCATTGTATATGATGAAATTGTTTTTCACCTGAATGCTATGATAGTGAAAGGTGGAACTGATAAACATTGACTTCGAATGGAACAAGTGTTTGACAGCTGACTTCTGATTTAAATACTACTTCATGCTCATATTCTAAGCGTCTAGGCTCGTAAATGCAAAACTTCCCTGGCCAGGTTTGGCCGCCGTGGATATCTGTCCTGTATTATCCTGTTTCTCGCCCCAAGAGCCCGAAAGCTCGTCCATCTATGCACAAAAAAAAATGATACCAAATGAAATCAAGTAGAAACAAATAGATGATGTGATATGGTTCGTATCGCTTGGAACAAAGGAAAGTTTCTCATCCCCATTTTCTACCCCTCCCAATTAAGAGTGCAAGACCCCTAGTCGCGTGTCATTTCGAAATGAGCCACCGCTTTCATTATATAATGATTGTTTAGTTGCTGTCAGAGCTGTTGCCGATGGCCTTCTCACGGTCAGTGCGCTCAAGGCCGCGGTTGAAGACAAGACCAGGGTGGCCGACGCAGAGAGCAGCAGCGGCAAGGACAATGACAACACCCTCGAGGACGATGAAGGGGACCTCGTGCTTGATCAGGTCACCATGGTAGCCATCCTTGAGCTCGACAACACGGAAGATGCATCGAGTGAGGATGAGGATGATGGCAGCAGAGAGACCAATGAAGAAGGCATTGATGCGCCAGCCGAAAGAGGCACCGTTGCCAGAGCGCCAGTATCGGATCATGTAGTCGGAGAAGGCAGCGATGAAGGCAGCGAGGATGATGACCTGAAGGATCAGACCAGCCATGGAGATGTCGACACCAATATCGCTGTTGTTGCTGCTGGTGGACATGGCACCGCCGGCAGCCTGGAGGATGAGGCAGATGATGTCGAAGGGAATGAAGATCCAGTAGAAGAGCTGGGGCTTGAATCGGGAGAGCTCAGGGGCAAAGAATACGATGGTCTTGGAGAGAGTGACGTAAATGGAGGCCGTGTAGAAAACGGGAGCGATCGTCAGGCAGACTGGAGCAGGCTTGTTAGTGGTGGCAGACGGAGTATTCGAACGATTGAAGCCTTACCAATCTGAATCATGAAGGCGTTGAAGGAGAAGGGGTTGTTCCACATCAGGACACGGCCAACATATCCGATGACTTCGCAAAAGCAACCGGCGACCATGCCAAACATGAAACCCCAGGCCTTCCACCGGACACCGATGATCAGGTGAATGAGGCCGAGGATACCAAAGAGAGCAATGAAGGTGATATTAGCTGCAATCGAAGGTCGGTAAGTGTAGATGCTCCACTCGATATTGCAGTTGTCGAGGTCGCAGGGCGAGTCACTGCCAAAGGCGTTGGTGGGCCGAGTGGTGTAGATAGTGTTGGTAGCTGACATTTTGGCGGTTGTCCGGCGAGAGCAGCCTGTTGGTGGATGTTATGAGAGGGGGTTAAGCTTGAAAGCTGGTTCGCAAGCTGCTGGAGAAGCTCCGTTGCAGAGAGGAGTGGAAGACAGGAGGAGAGTGTGTAAGAGAGTGGTTGTTGTTGTTGCTGCTGTTGATGGGTGATGATGAGAATGTTTCAAACTCCATGGTGGGAAGTAGACGCCCTTGATATATACAAATTAGAAGCAAGGCTGGATCTGTAAGAATGGGAGTCATTGTTGGGCCAAAAACGCCTGCTCGCACCTTGAGAGTGGATTCCGAGCAGGAACGGGTGCGTTGCGCACACCCACCCAGCAGCGACTTAGACGGAGGCGGCAGTGCCACGTTCGGACTCGCAGCCCGCGGCTCGGACTCGCGGGCATGGGCGAGCAGGGGTTCGCTAGCGCGACGAAACCCGATGCCCAGCGCCTGTCAGCGTGGCTACCAGCACACTAGTCGACTCCGCCTGTCAGCGGAGGAGGGACATTGGGTACGCTCTCCCTCAAATGGGTTCCTTTTTTGGCCAGCACAGGTTTGCATCACCAGCAATATCGACAAAAGACCTTTTTCAGGTGATCCAAATGGAGCTTCATTATGCGAGATGGATAATGACTGCAGAGGACAAGTCATTTCCAAAGTACTTGGTCTTGAAATGAGGCCTTCACACCAATGTTGAATACGATAAAAAAAATGCATGTTTGTCATGATGCGGTATACGTACCAACTTCCGTCGACAAGAATATTCTTCTCCAACATCAAGCAAGCCCTTCCGTACACTCGTCCGCTTGGCATGGTCAATCTCCGTCTCCCAAATCCAAAGGTCCGTGTGCGTCCGCGGCTCCCAACAGACCCCAGCGGAAGGATGCAGGTGTAGCATGGCGGTGGGGTAGCTGTGAGGCGGTACACCTCGCACTTTTTTCAGAGTGCGAGGGCCAAGCGCTGGGCCAAGTGCGAAGGGCTGTGTGGGTCACTACCGAAAGTCATACACGCATCGTCCAAGCTCACTCACCCTCCTTGACATTTTCGTACTAGGACCGCTGCTTATTTTGGGAATAATGCGCGGAATTAACCCCTTTGTCCTTTGGATATGGGCTTTCTGTTCATCTTTGCTGACGATAAGATTGGGCTGGCCCTGAGGGTTCCTCGCATTCGCCCCGTATGCCAACGTGAGTGGCTGTTTCCATCATAACCAGGAACCCAATTCCGCCGCCGCATTTGCCTTGAACGGGAAATTCAGGCATCGAACGATCTTGTTTTATCTTTAGATCTCCATTTTACCCGCGTACTTGTGCGTGTCCAACCATGTGTGTGTATGTATGTGTATGTGAGTGCTGATGGCTCCTTCGCTCCATTATTCCCTTTGTGGATAAATGCCATCTTCGTTTCTTATTTTCGGGTTTCCCCAGTTCAAGCAAGTAATCACAGCCACCTTTCACCGGGAAATGATTCATCATCGTTCGTGCCGGCGGTGCACACGCCCAAAGCATTCCGGGTCGGCTTGCTTCAGCCGCAGACCCATGCAAATCTGATCGCCCGCCTATCTTGTCACGCCGCAGAAGAGAGTGCGAGGTGATGCAGATTTGCGAGGGGCAGATGGGTTGCATCAGAGATTGACGACGGGGCTTCAGGCTGACGGGCGTCATGGTGCGTGCCAGTTACGTGGTCCCTGGCTGTGGCTGCGCAAACACTCTCGCACCCACCGTAGGGCTCAGGCTGAGAGAACGAGTGCGAGCTTTAGCGCCTCCTTCGCCCCACTCCTGTCTTGGATTTGTCTTTTTGTCTTTCGGGACGGGACAATCTGAAGATCCAACAGGCCCCACACCGGCCCTGCGGAGCACCGTTAGCCAATGGTCTCATCCCGTCGCAGTCAACCAGCGTATCGGGTTTTAGTCTCAATTCCCGTTTGTCCTCAATTTAGTAATCCAGCTCGATTCCTTCTCCATGGCAAGGCAAACAGGCAAACAGGCACACATACGTTGGCACACATCCCAACATCACCCTCAAAATCCTTTGCATCACTTTAATCTTGACAAGCTCGCGCTAAGTTCAAGCCAGTCAGCTTCGCCCCAAAGTCTTGAACCATTCCTCCTTTTGCGAGCTTCCAAACGAGATATCCAACGCAACCCACATCTTAGCCCGTCACTAAACCATCAAATACATCATTCCCTCCTTTGCATTACGCAAGCATCATTTGCCCTTTGGTTCTTTCGTCCCGTTGCCGCTCACCGCTGCTTGCGTCTGCCTGTCATCCTCATACAATCTGTCCGTAGCACCTCTCCAGCCCCAATCACCACCACCAGGCATCTTCGTATGCGCATCCACTCGGATTTTCAACAGTGCCACCCATAAGGCGTGTCCGATGGCCGGCAACGTAAATCTATGTTCAAGACAGTATACGAATATCAGCTGCACTCCATAACCCTATCTCTTATCGAATCAGGCATCTGCTCTCATCATTTAACATCTCACCTTTTTCCAAACTCTAAAGGCGCCATACACGTAGGCTATAATTGTGGGTGAGGGTGTGAAAACAGAGACGCCTTACGAGGCCCAGCATGAAACTAGAGCAATCCATGCGCGTACGGGCATGGCCTGCGCCTCCTCCGTCCCCGCACCCGGAATCCAAGTCCCTTTCCTCCCAACTCCGTGTCCGTACCTTCCATGTCGTTTCTCCGTCTCCGTCGGCACTCCTCCTGCCTTATTCCCCATCCGCCTGTCCTCTGCCGCTCTCGGGGTCATCCACACCACCATCCGTCGCTTTGGCCCCGCGAGGATTGTCTCTCCGCCAGTCATGTACGGCTAAGCCCATGTTTACGGAGACAGCATTTTGATAGACTGGATAGAATCAAGCTTTATACTAGATATAGATTCCTTTAGACCCATGTCAAGGACTACTTTTCAAAACACAGAGCTTGGCATTCACTCTCATCACGAGATGGACCGCTAACCAGGCGCCACAGATGCACGTCAGCAGCCATTTGATTTGACGCGCCGCAAAGCGCTTCGACTGTTCTTGCCTTCTTCTCCCTTCTTCTCCGTCAGCAGACGTCTTCCCTAGTGGGTTTTCGGTAGCACGTTTGCGCCATGTATTCTTGCTGCCACGTCAGCGGCCGACCAACGTAACTGGTTGCTAAGGTAGGCTACCGAGTCACAAATGCAGCAATATCTCTAACCATGATGGAATTTCTAACAGGGAAACAACCAATTGCAGAGTTTACAGGGCACATTGCTAATATATCGTATTAACCTGAAGCAGATGCTTGGCACAGGATAAGTTGTCAATTCGACGACCGTCACCAGATCTTCGTCCACCATCAAAATTCGGTTTCCTTGCTAACCAGTCCAGGGCATTAGTACGGCATATGCACAAGGATTTTTACAGTAAAGAACATCTATCAGAGCGGAGATTTAAACAGGGCCCCATCGAGATACCGATTTTTAGGTGCCGAGTAGTTCGTTCTCAACTCCGTTCAGAGACGGACAGTCGTATGCAATGCAGTCCCAGCCCTTGTCCAGCCAAAATAAAATGAATTAGGACACTGACTAAGCAATCAGCAGCATAGGCGTGGTGGCAGAGTGGTCTAATGCGTATGACTAGAAATCATATCTCTTCGGAGGCGTCTGTTCAAATCAGGCCCACGTCG